>VZUI01041625.1:0-193332 GCA_013401135.1 Cettia cetti | reverse complement strand
TCAGATTTAAAGGTTGTTTAGGGATTGTACTGCAAGAAAATTTAAAAAAAAAAAAAAAAAAAAAGAAAAAGAAAAATTATAAGGTATAAGATAGTTTAAATTTGCAGTCTGTTTATCAGCATTGCTCAAGGAAAGATTTGTTTTATCCTAAAGGGGAGCAGGTAAATCACTACAAGGCCTTAAAATTCTCCTCCACAGATGCCATACCCCAGGCTCTGGAAGCATGTGTGGTATAATTCTGATGTTTAAATAAACAAGAAACACACAGACAGCACTTGGGTTTCTTCCAGCCTCCCAAACATCCAAGAAATCCTGCAGCAGGCCCAGGACGTGGAATCCTGCTCATCACCACCTATGAAGACACCCAAAGCACACCCTGCCAGGTGATTCCTCACTTCCCTCTGGCCTCTCCCTAGGGTCTGGAACATTCCAACACCTCCTGAACAACTCCCTTATCCCTGCCTTTTCTGTACAGCTGCAGGCAGGGAAACTTTCTCCAGCTCCTTGGGATGCAGATCACAAAAATCTCCCTCACCCTACAGAAAAAAAGAGGTGGAATATTAAATAAAACATCTTTCCCACCAAAACCAGACTGTAAACAGCCTGAGGGTTAAGACAAGTACCTGGGAAGTGGAAGAGACTTTGAAACCTGTTTTCTTCCTCCCACATCCCAGGTGAACTTCCTGCCTAATCCATGAACAGATTTCCTCCACAATCCAAGAGGAAGGGAGCTCTCAGCTCCAGGATGGAGTCCCCAAGGACTTTAAGCCCCTCTTGCTTTGGGTTGAGAAAGAAGGGGATGCTTACAAGAGTTCCCAAGGAGATCTGTCCCACCAGACATTTGGGCAGCGAAGAAATTTAACTCCACATGGATTTTCTTAGGGTTGGAGGAGTTTAAGACACCCAATTTGTGTATAAAGAGTGGGAGGGGGACAAAAAGGTGTTTCATAAAGATTTAAGTGCCTCCACTTCTAAGAAGATAGTAGGAGATCCACTGAGGAAAAAGAGACAATCACACCCCAATCACTCAAAAGTTCTTTTCTTGTAACAATACCACCTGAGAGAGGAGCACAACAGCAGAGCTCCAAACAGCCAGGGAGGCAGGCAAAGGCAAGGTTACCCTGATCCTGCTCCATGAAAACGTGGCCATTGTTGCTCCAGGGAAGACACAGCAATTTTTGTGCAGGAGATTTTGTGCCTGCTGGATAAAGCACTGCCAGAAGCTTGGGTCACTCTGCCCTAGTTCTGTCCTCAAGCTGCTCTCCATGACTGAAGGCAAAGCTTTGACTGAAGGCAGAGTTCTCCAGCTGCTGTGGAACTCTGACTGTGGATTTCAGGAATGCCAAAAGCCACCCATCAGATTCAAAAATGGAGCTGGAAATCAGAGCTACAAGCCCATCACAACGTGCCTCAAAAGGCTGGACACTCGTCCCCTCTTCTGTGACATCCCTAGTCCTTCTTTCAGCCAGGGGATGAGACCAGCTCTCAGGGGAATAAGGCTTCATAACCATCCTTCCTTTTCTCCAAATTCCCCACAACTCAGCTGGGATCTTTTCCAAAGAATGGAAAAGTCACTGATGCACTGTTACATTTGAATTCAGGCACTAATGCACACGGGCTGCCTTTGGGACGCTCCCCAGCCTGTACCAGGACTGGACAATCTTTTCCATGAAGAATTTTTTCTCATCTCCAATCTAAACCTCCCCTGGAACAACTTGAGGCTGTTTCCTCTCTTGTATTATTTGTTACCTGGGAGAAGACACAGATCTCCCTCATCACTTTGGAGACAAAGGCACATCAACCCTTCCATAACATTCTGAGGGAGATAAGGATGTAAATTAACTCTCCAGGATATTTGCTTCCATGTTAATTAACCGTGTCTCTTATAGACCTGGCAGTTTTAGGAGTCTGAACTGCCTCAGGTTTTAACAAGAAGGTCACTTTTGCATCTGCCAAGAAAGATGGATTTTGTTCCTCACCAAACTCAGCCTTGTTAGACCCAGAATTAAAGTCTTTTCACATAGCTCAGAGCAAGATGCTGTGCTATGGACAAAATGAAAGAGGAGATTTTAAGTCACCATTTCCATTTCCCTTTCTGCATCCTGCTGAGACAGACTAATTCCACCCTCTGAAATTTTTACTAAACCAGGGAAGACCAAAGACCTTTTTTTTTTGCAGCCCCAAAGAGAGTAGCATTCACCAAACAAGAGACAGTGGTAGTGGGGAATCATACAGAAAAACACCCCCTGATTTGCCAGTTTAATCCCTCCAGCAGCCTATTATCATATTTCAGAGCAGTCACCAGCCAAATATTAGACTTTCACTTGCACTCGACAGTAATTAGGGCACCCAAGTTTCCAAGCTTCAATGAAATAGTGTGAAAACCACCAAAAGTCTCAGGTTGGCCTTCTGTGAGCAGCTCTATGTCCCAGCAAGCACCAGAATTGCTGTGTTCAAGGCTCTGCCTTTGCTAAGTTTTCCTTAATCTGCACCAGGTCTTCATAATCAGAAGAAATCCTTCCCTGTGAGGGTGGTGAGCCCTGGCACAGGGTGCCCAGAGAAGCTGTGGCTGCCCCTGGAGCCCTGGCAGTGTCCAAGGCCAGGCTGGACAGGGCTGGGATAGTGGAAGGTGTTGCTGTCCATGGAAATGGTTGAGCTTTAAGGTCTCTCTAAACCCAAACCTTTCAGTGTTCTAAAAGAAACCCCAAACTTGCACAGTTGCACAAAGCAGGTTTTCCAAGAGGCCACAAAGAAGAAGTTAAAGCTCTGATTCATAAACATGGTGATTTATTTGCTGCACACACACACTGGATGGGGGAGGAGGATAAATTAGCACCATCTTTGCTACTGGCCTCCTGTCACCTCTGGGACAGGGATCCAACTGCAACAAGAGACAGCGTGACGCCAAGCCAGCGTCCGAGGGCGTGCCAGCCCCGGTGATTAACTCACAGATGTTAATTACAGGATGTAAACAGTGCCCTCACCTGACCCATTTGCAGCTGGAGCAGTGCCCTCGTGGCTGCACACGTGCCAGGTGTGGCAGTGGCCTCCCTGCTGGGGCAGCACAGGACACCAGGAATGGCACAGCCTGGCCTTGGCACTCTCTGCTTTTCTGCCCTCGCCTCTTCATTCAACGGGGGAAAAACATCCTCAGTGCTGAGAGACCACAGGGCTTCTGCCACAAGGAACAAGCCAAGAGTGAAGCCTTGTGTCAGCCCAAAGGACAAGGAATAGCTCGAGGGACACAGCTCAGTGCTTCCCAGGGTGCTGGGGATGGACACACTGGGAAGAGCCCTGCCAGGCAGGAACTGGGAGCACTGGTGGATGAACAGCTGGACATGATCCTGCCACCTGCTCTGACACCCAGAAACTTCCCTGCCCTGGGCTCAGGGGGGATTCTGCCCCTGTGCCCAGGTGATTCCCCACCTGCAGAGCTGCCCCAGCCCTGGGGCCAGCAGCACCAGGACCTGGAGCTGCTGCAGAGAGCCCAGAGGAGGCCCCGGGGCTGCTCCAGGGCTGGAGCCCCTCTGCTCTGGAGCCAGGCTGGGAGGGCTGGGGGTGCTCACCTGGAGAGGAGAAGGCTCCAGGGAGAGCTCAGAGCTCCTTCCAGTGCCTAAAGGGGCTCCAGGAGAGCTGGGGAGGGACTGGGGACAAGGCATGGAGGGACAGGACACAGGGAATGGCTCCCACTGCCAGAGGGCAGGGATGGATGGGATATTGGGAAGGAATTGTTCTCTGTGAGGGTGAGGAGACCCTGGCATAGGTTCTCCAGAGAAGCTGTGGCTGCCCCTGGACCCCTGGCAGTGTCTAAAGCCAGGTTGGACACTGGGGCTTGGAGCAGCCTGGGACAGTGGAAGGTGTCCCTGCCCATGGCAGGGGTGGCACTGGGTGATGTTTAAAGGGCCATTCCAACCTGAAGTGTTGTGTTATTCTCTGATCCCTGAACCAATTCTAGACCACAGAACCCACAGAAGGTGGTGCCTCACTCACTACAAGATTCTTGAATGCTTTCAAAGTTTCCTGTGACACAAGAGCCCCACTGCTGCCAGTGAGATATTTAACAAAAAGGACCCCTCAGACAACAACCTACAAGGGCTGCCAGTCTGTGAGCAAGGCAGCCAACACTGGCAGCCTAACACGTGTCACCATGACCTTCTGCTGCTCCAGGAACAGCATTCTTCCAGAGGCACAAAGAGATAACACAAAGAGACAAGGGCACCCAAGAAGTTATTCCTGACAAACACTCGTTAAACATCTTTTTTTGCTGTGATCCTCACAAACTTCTTTTGGTTTTTAATATAAATTCCTCAGAGAAGAGCAGATCCCAGCAGCCCAGGAGACACCTGACTCTGGTAGGGAATAAACCAATGTTTAGTTTTACAAACACTCTGAGCCTTTGCACCTAAGGAAAAGCAAACAAATGTTCTCCCATTTCCCAGGAAGTTTGTCCTCACGTCAGATCTCCTCCCAGCCTTTGCAGGCAGCATTTAAAACATGTGAAAAGCCCTGTTTCATGTTAAATTCATAACCAGGAGGCAGGGACACTGAAAGAGGACATGAAGCAGGATTCCCAGGCTGCTTTTTGAGCTGCAAACACTTAGAAGAGCAGATGACCTTATGTGTGGAGAGCTGGTAGTGATGGATTCAATATTCCATGTGTGGCATAGGGCACCCCTGTCACCCATCCCAAAGGGGTGGGAAGGTCTCAGGGACAAAATGACAGAATAAGGGAGTGGCTGGGGTTGGAAGAGAACTCAGAGCTCATCCAGTCCCACCCCTGCCATGGGCAGGGACAGCTTCCAGTATCCCACACTGCCCCAAGCAATTTGTGCCAGCCCTGGACATCACAGCCAAGCCTGTCTGAGCTCAACTCAGACCATGGGTCCCTCCCAACTCAGGATATTCTGTGATTCTGTGAACATTTCAGAGGCGCCACCAGCACACCTGTGGGCTTCCTAAGCACCCCTCCCCTTCCAAAAGTTCAGTTTAAAAACTGCTTTCCCCCTGATTTCCCCCACAGGATGCACCGAGCTCCCCTCACGTCAAACACGCTGGGCACAGCTCAGGTCAGCCTGGGGTTTACCTTAAAGCTTCCTGTGCTTAGCAAGGCAGGCCCCACTCTCCAAACACTGCATTAGTGTGGAGCAGCCAGAGCAGCACACAGCCAGGCCACCCCCAGCTGTCACCTCGAGGGCACCTGGCTCGTGAGGGGACAGCAGAGGACAGAGACGCTGCCGATCCGGGATGGAGGAGCCTTTGCATGAGGTACCCGTGGCACTACAGCCCTTGGGCAGCTCTCTAGGAACTGCCCAAGGTAACTGGTTCAGAACACAAAGGGAAAATAAAAATTAAAAAGCAAAACACAGAGTAAGAATTTAGGGGTCATTTTTTAGCAACAGGATGATTTCAGTTCTCCCTCGGCGCTTTCGCAGGTGGCCGCATCCACCCGTGGCTAATCTCTGCTCAGACACTCCCTGGTGACATTGACAGGGATTAAAGGGGGTTATCCAGAGGGCCAAGGGCAGCCTGGACACACAGCAGCTGGGCCACAGTCACTGCAGCCCCAGGGACCCATGGAATTCAGTCCCCATCCCAAGGATATGACAGAAAGGTTCCCCATGGCCTCCTGCATCAATGAGCTGAGGCTGCACCTCTGGCCATGGCCTGTCTGGGGACCAAACCAGGGGTTTGGGACAGGGACAGGAGCCAAAAACTCCCCACTGAAGGCAAGGAGCCTCCTGGAGTCTCCACGTGGTTCCACCACAAGCAGCAGGTCCAACACAGCCAGCACACAGCTCCGAGGCATAAATCTTGATAACAATCACAATCTGTTAAAGCCTGAAAGGATTCCACGCTAGGATGACCAAGTTTCCTAGATTTTTAATGGGTATCTGCTTTTAAGAGCAAATTCCACTAAGATTTATTGCAAAAAATAAGAAAAAAAAAGTTGTATTTAAACACAATCACAGAATCATTAAGGTTGGGAAAGGCCTTTAAGATCAAGTCCAGCTATTAGGCAGCACCAGAGTGTGCCCATGTACCACACATCCCACACACCTTCTGAGCACTTCCAGGGGCTGAGTCCACCATTCCCCTATCCAGCCTGTCCCAATGCCTGAGCAATCCTCTAGGGAAGAAATTTTTCCTCACATCCAACCTAAACTTCCCCCAGCACTTTTCTTCCATCCTGTCGTTTGTTATGTTTGGGACACAAGTATCACACAGCCAATGCAAGAGGTCTCCAAGCAAATGTTTATCTGTTAATTCTGTTCCTCTGCTCTCTCCCATGCCTCTGGAGCAGCTCTTCCCAAAAGTCCCTTCCCTGGGGCAAAAAAATAAAAGGACACAAGAGGAGTGCAAACAGCTTCTGCAGAGTCAGCAGCGAGCTCTGGCACCTAAACCCATGGATTTGTTTTCTTTTGAGGAAGATGAACAGTGCTCCAGAAAATCAGCACTGCCACAGCTGGATCTGTGGAGCATTGCTGATCCAAAGCAGGCTCCAGCAATCCAAGGGCTGCTGCAGATTGCACAGGAACTTGGCTTGCTCCTGTGAAAAAAAATTGCCATTTCTGGACATTTCCAGTGATGTTATCCTTTAGAGAAAAGCTGATGTGCAGGTGCAGTGCTTGGAAGAGTACCCAGTACCCCAGAGGACTTGTCCCCAAATTTCTGCCATCTTCCTCCAGCAAGGAATGCCACAGGGAACATCACTGTGGGAGTTATGGTCTCCCAAGAGAAGGGAAGGAGGAGTCTCACCCTGCTTCCCAGAAGTCAACCAAGAGCCTCAGATCCTCTGCCTGCCCAGCATCAGGTCAACACCTCAGGGTTTGGCCCCCTGCTAAAGAGAGACTCACCATTCCCTCCAGATCTCCCTTAAAATTGCTCCTTGAAACACTTTTTTATTTATTATCTTAATTAAAAGCAACAAAAAGGAAGCCCAGAGAAGAATCCAAGAGTTCTGCTGCAGCAGCCACCACAATCCCAGTTTCCACAGCATCCCCATCACTCCTGTACTTCCCTCAATGAGCTCTTGGTGCAAAAAGTCCTTTGTGTAACCACTCCTGTCCTGCTGGGACTGCATCAAACTGTTTGGACACTGCCTGTTTGAACCAACAATGCAGCTGGCTTTGGACCAGGTGCAGGTAAAGCCTCGGTGGCTGGGATGCAGCAAGGAGAGATGCTCAGATCACACTGGGTTAGGGTTTTATCATCTGTCAAGTCTGCAGCACTGCCAGGCAGCTCTCCAGTCAACAATCATTTCAGGGGATTACCTGCAATTCCTAACCACAGGCTGTGGAAAGGGCACAGAAAGGAGTTTTATTTCAGACTTCCATGCAAGAAGGTCCTTTACCACTGCCCAAGGGAACCAGGCTCTCAATATCCACCACAGGCTTCTGTTTTATCCTGAAGTCCCAGGTTTCCATCACAAGTTCAGACTGTTAATTACTGTGTTTACAGTGGGTGTTGGCCTTATCAACAGGATGACTCTGCTGAAGCGTGATATAATCCCTTAAAACAGGTTCTCATCAGCTCTTGTTTCATTAGACCACGTGATTTCCACCTAACAAGAGAGGGCAGAACCCCCCAACCTGCTGCTGCCTCTCCCAGCTCACTCCATGAGCCATCCAAAGCCTGTCATGGAATATTCACCCAACTGCCTCACTCTTCCTCCCTGGCACAAATCACTCCCTGCAGGAAGCTCCTCTGATAAAAGCTGGAAGGACCTGGAAGTTCTTATCTGGAGTCTGGGGGATATTTTCCAAAAGAAATAGGTCACAGTGGAGTTACAATCAGGTGGTAACTTACATCCTTAGCCTGGAATAGCCAATGGTTTATAATTCCTGCATGTGGCACATGGAACTGTTTAGTTTTAACTTAATTCATGTGCCCACAGTGAAGTCTAGGTGGAGAGATCAGCAACTCTCCCATGCTGCTCTGTCTAGGCTTGGTTTATGACAGATTTTCCCTTGAAATGCTCCTGAAGGACAAATCCAATCTTATCTCTTGATGATTGCCAGGAATGGGGCAGCCACAGCTTCTTTGCACACCCTGTGCCCAACCACTGTCTTGGGATTCTTGGGCACTGAAAAATAAAACCAGTTGAAAAAATAAATCTTGTCTCCCCAAATGGATGCATTTGAAAAGGTTTGACGTTAGACTGGTCACAAAAAGACCTTTTTTTTTTTTTTCCCTAAGGAAGAAACTGGCTCTCCCAAGAGGAGACTAGGAGGACTCCAGGGATGAAACTACAAGTCTTTGCAGTCCCAGGTCTCTGGCAGTAGAATCAGGAATCACTGAGGTTGGAAAAGCCCTCCAGGATCATGCAGTCATTAACCCAGCCCTGCCAAGTTCAAGGGTGAAGGTGGAAGCTGCTCTGACACTTAATTCCCTCCATCAGCACTAAAACATCTGGTTTTGGCCACCCTGTGCTGAGGATCTGGGCAGAAATTACAAAGAAAAACAAGAGAGCTGAGCAGGACAAAGGAAGGCGAAGCAAAGACTAAATCTGAGCCCATCCATCATCATCAGGAGAGCGCTTCCCACGATGGGGAGGAAGGGGAAGGAAGAGAGCCAGCCACAGGGAACAATTGCTCCAAGGAAGGGGAAGCAGCATTGTTTGAGAGATTTAACAGAAAAGCATATAAACCAAACCCCCATCCCTCCAAAAAAAAGGAAAGAAAAAACATTCCCATAGTCTTTGGGAAGGCTCAGCTCCACCTTGACATCAACACCCCACTCTGAGCCAGAAGGGAAGAGAAGCTGCTTTGTTTGATTTTTTTTCCCCCCAAGCTGCATTACCAGCCCTTTTCCCCAGGAAGGAAACCTTCCACACTCCCCTTCCCCTCCCATCTGCAAAGGCTGAGCCTGGCTCCTTATTCCAGCTCCCCAGGAGCCCTGACAGTGCAAGGAAAGGGCAGCAAAATGCAGCAGCTCCCCCCTGGGCCAGGAACTCCAATGCTGGGACAGCAGGACCTCTGTGAGCCTTGCAGGAGCTTCCATGGGAAGGCAAGCAGACCCAACACGCCCCTTTCACTGAGACAATCCATCTCTTTCCAGCAGGGAAGACCTGAGGGACAGGTGGGAGAGACAGGGCTGTGCACGTCCTATGTGGAAGTGATAAAACTCCTTGCTACATCTCACTTGTCTCCAAGCTTCCCCGCTGTAACATGATTGCAGCTGAATTTTATTTTGCTTAAGCCTTTCCCAAAATACCTGTGCTCCTTTGAGGTACTTCTTCCTCTCCTCAGAAGCTTTGCAGAAATTAAATCCTATTAGTGCACAAGTCTCATGCAATAACTGTGACATTCTGGGGATTTTCACTGGCAGGCTCAGCAAAAACCTTACCAGAGGAGAAGTCCTTCAAATGCCAGACATCCAAGACATCTGAAGCCTGAAGCCTTCCTTCTGTGCACAGGATTTAGTGCTAATCCCAAAGCTCCCCAGCCCTTCACTGCTGGATCTCAGCTCTGTGCTCTGCCCTGTCTCAACCTTGGATCACTCATGTCCCACCCCTGGAGGTGTCCAAGGCCAGGCTGGACAGGGCTTGCAGTGACCTGGACTAGAGGAAGATGTCCCTGCTCACAGCAGGGGCTGGCACTGGATGGTCCCCAAGGTCCCTCCCTGCTGAACTGGTCTGTGATTCCATGATTCCCAGTGCCTCAAAGCAGAGGATTTTAATGGACCTCAAATGCTGCAGGAGCCTCCAAGTTCTTCTTCACCGGCTTTTTCTAGTGCTGGAAACATCTTGCACCTGTTCCCAAAGCCAAGGGGACACATCTGCTTTTCACCAACAAGCCCCATTATCTCCAAACCTTTCCCTGTTTGTACATCCCTGTGTTTCAATGCTACAGCAGCAACACCAGGGCAGACCCCACTCCTTCCTTCAGGACATCTCCTGACAAGTTCCTGGGGATGCTCTGCAGGTGGGATTTCCTCCAAGAGGCACTGCCTGAGCAGATTTATCTGGGCTGTCCTGGCCCATCAGGGAGAGGGACATGCCTGAAGCACAGGGCTCACCCAGCTCGATTCCCACCTCTGCCCCCTCCCCAGATCTCAGCTCAGGGAGGCTGACTGCCAGGCTCTGAAAAGCAAAGTCGCTTCTCTGAAATTCTCCCCCACTCCTTTCCCTGCAGCTTTCCACTGTCCACATCTCCACAGAGCCAGAGCCCGGTTTCCAGGGAAGGTTTTCCACCCAAATGTTCAGGGAAACAGCAGCAGCACGTGATTCAGCTCTGCCATCTGCTTTCCAAGGGGGCTTTCTCCTCTGAAAACTCACAGTTAAAAGCACCAACCAAACCAAAAACACCCCCAAAACAACAAGGCCTCACTTCCTTAACCAGAATAGAAAGCCCTGCAATAATTTTGGGAAGCAAAAGTCTTTAAAGGGCAGATATTTTCTGTCCATTACCTGAGACATCTTTCTAGACTTCATTAAGCACATCACAAATTTACTTTTGTCAATGGAAGTACAGATGGCATTTGAGCTAAAGATTAGGATCTCATTTCCTTCCTCTAAAGCAAAAGGCAAACATTAGCAAGGACTGCTGGGGTTAACCTTCAATTATTGCACAAGAAGCCCCAGTCCACAGCTCTAACAGGTTCTTCAGACCTCAGAGCCCCTTCCAGGGCCTAAAGGGGCTCCAGGAGAGCTGGAGAGGGACTGGGGACAAGGCATGGAGGGACAGGACACAGGGAATGGCTTCCCATTGCCAGAGGGCAGGTATGGATGGGATATTGGGAAGCAATTCCTGGCTGTGAGGGTGGTGGGGCCCTGGCACAGGTGCCCAGAGCAGCTGTGGCTGCCCCTGGATCCCTGGAAGTGTCCAAGGCCAGGTTGGACAGGGCTTGGAGCAGCCTGGATGATGAGGTGAGCTCATCTTTAAGGCCCCTTCCAACCCAAACCATTCTGTGGTTCAAGATTTGTTCCCACTCCAGGGAGAGCCTGGACTCCTAAGAAAAGGACTGTAAATCAGACACACCCAGCTCAGGGACAACCAATGCTGACTTTAATCCCATCCCAAAAGGAATTAAAGCAGTTGATCAATAAAATGGAGGCTTTGGGACAGGTTTGAGGGAGGCAAGTTTTGAAGCCAAGTGTTGTGCATGGAGAGTGAGCACATGACAGGGGAAGAGGGAACCTCTTCAGGTTCTTATCCCTCAGATCCCAAATCACTCATGAGCTGTGACATCCCTTCTTCCAGAGAAGCCTCCAGCTGTGGGATCTGTCACCAGGCCACCAGAAGATGCTTTATCACACCTTGCTTAGCACCTTCCCAAGAAAAAAAATCTGGACAAAACATATCCAAGTGAGGGGTTGTTTGTTTTTTTTATCATGGCCAGGCTTCCTAAGAGTGGGAATAATCCCTGCATGGCCCAGCCCGGAGCTCAACTCAGGCTGTGGCAGCACCGTACCTTTCCACTTCCCCTGCCATAAAATGGAGTTATTCTGGGCTCAGAACTGACACCAAGTCAAACTCCATCTGTTTCCAGCAAGATAAAGATTCCTCTGAGGTTGCTCTGCTGAGTGCCTGCGACGTTGCTGCCATGGCTCCCAGCTCAGCTCCGGCACAGCGGGAGCAGGGAGCTGCCTGATGCCAAAATTACTGCCTGCTCTGCTCAGGGTTTATTCTGGGCTGGGTGCAAGGCAGTGTCTTTGTGCTTTTTCAGTGCTCAGACCAGTGCTAGGCTCAGCAGCAGCAAGTGGGGAGTCTGGGATAAGCAGAAAAACACCACCATGACAGGAAAAACTCAGGAGATGGCTCTTTCCAAAGCCATTTTTTTGCCACGTGGAAGTTCCACAAGTTGCAACAGAGTCAGAGAAGCATCCCACCCACACTGAACTTAATTCAGAGCTTGTTTTAAATTAAACTGCTAAAAAAAAAACCTATCAAGAGGTGCAACAGCAGGATAGAAATCCCACAGCAGCATTGTCTTTGCACCCAACAAGAACCAGGATGAAACACACTCAAGGACTGTCTGTATTTCAGAAAGCAGAGAGGTTTCATGAAGTGCTGGCGAGCTGGAGGAGCAGAGAAAGCCCAGCAGCAGCACAGCAGGTGGGCAGGCAGGGAATCAGGAGTGGGATTTGCTCCAGCAATACAAATTACAGCCATCAAGCGCTTGGGTGACAAATCCATTTGTGCTGGATAAATCAGGACAGCCATGCCAAGCTTGCCCACAGCCAAAACCAGCAGCAGCAGCAGGTCAAGGGCTCCCTGCAGAGTCACTGCACTGAGTGACAGCTCGGATGTGACGTGTCACTGTCACAGCACCTTCCTCAGCCCTGCCTGCCAACGCTGTGTGGGAAGATCTGCTGCACCCTCAGCTCTTTCAGAGCCCAAATAACCACTGACATTTCTAGAAATGCTGTCAGCAACCCCATTTGGGCAGCCACCCATCCATGCACTGCCTGTGGTCTGTGGGCTGGGCAGAATCCTCACCTCTGCTCTGGAGCCAGGCTGGAGAGCTGGGGATGCTCACCTGGAGGAGAGAAGGATCCATGGAGAGCTCAGAGCCTCTTCCAGGGCCTAAAAGGGCTCCAGGAGAGCTGGAGAGGTACAGGGGATGGAGGGACAGGACACAGGGAATGGCTTCCCACTGGGCTGAGGTCGGGATCTTGCTGGAGCAGCAGTGCAAGGTCCTGCACTGCCAGAGGAGCATAAGCCTGAGTGACACAGAGTTCTGTCACTGCTGTCCCCAGCCTGCCACCAAATAAACTCACCCCATAGGGAAGCCCTTTGGGGGATGACACCTCAAGAGAAAAGTTACTTTGTTCCCACCTTTTAGTCTGGATGGACTGAATACTTGGAGGACACTGGATATTCCCTCAGGGATTGGACCCACCAGCCTTGGCCAGGGTGGGGGCACACAGAGCAGCCTCCAACCCTCTCCTGACAAAAGAGTTTTCACTTTATTCTTTGTTTCTTCCCCCATAACAGCTCACAGGCTGTCCTGAGGAGACCCACGTTCAGTCTGAAAAAGCACATTTTTGCCAGCAGTATTTCAGAAAGCTGAGAGGTGCCTTTGGCAGCATCCCCGTGCAGCTCCACCCCCAGAGGGAGGTAATTCCTGAGAAGGAGCAGATCTCCCGTGCTCAGCATCCCTCCCTCACTGCCACATCCTCAGGGGAAAGTGCCACTTCCAGATGGAAAGCATTCCCTGCTGCCCTCCTCCCAAAATCATTCCCAGAGCCACTCCCGGAGTCTCTGGGAACCAGAGGAGGGGAGGAGGGTTCAGCTGCCAGACACCAACACGTGCCAGTGGCTCTCAGGGAAAAGTGGCCAAAAATAGCTCAGACACCTCTCCCCGGCCCCACAAGAGCAGGATTTCACTCCTGTCCCACTTATCCACGGGATAAATGCCTCCTCCACGCACCTCAATCACTACAAGCAGGGAGCTGAGTGGGTTTGGAGAGCTCTGTTACATTCCCAGGGCACCAAAGTGCACTCAGCCACCAGGATGAACAATAACAAAGCTCCGGGAATGGGTTTCAGTTCAAAACGCCCCAGGTGAGCATCCCAGGAGGTGGTGAAGCACTCCCTGTGTCACTGCTGCAGCAACAGGAGAATTTTCCCAGTGCCACCTTCACAACCCAGCGGTCCCAAAGATGTTCTGTGAGATGGGATTGTTGGCTGAGGCTGATTTGGGCAGAGCCCTTTGCCAAACACCTCCCCCTGCAGAGCTCCCAGAGCTATTTTGGGCAGGCTGTGTCCAAAGCTGAAGGTATTTCTGGTATCTGCTTAACGTCCATCAGGGCAGGGAAACAAATAATAAATAATCACAGAACAAGGGCTCATCCTTTGGCTTTTGCGCTGGAGAAGAACTGTAGAAAGGAAAAGGGAAGGAGAAAAACTACTACAGATTCCATTGTCCCATTCCATTTCCTCAGTGGGCCTGTGTCACTGCTCTTGGCAAGGCGTGACATTAAGCTGAGATTACAATTCAAACAGAGCAAAAATTATGCAGCAAAATTCTGGAGCCAGGCAAAGGCTCCCACCCAGCATTTTCCAGACCCTCTCTCCCACCTCAGCCTGCACCACCCCCTAAAAATCTCACAACCAAGGAGGCTGTATCAGAAGGCAAAGAGCAGCACCCACGGAGGTGGATTAATGGCAACAAACCTCAGGGAAGAAATCCATCTCCACGTCTGCCTTTCTAAAGTATCCACGTGTTCACACCCTCATCTCACCCCACTGAGGCAGTGCCACATCCTTTATTTTGCAGTCACTAGAAAATACACCTCTTTTCTTGGCCAAAACCACTGATGTCTGCAAAGAGGGATGATCCCAAATCTTTTCAATATCTGACACCTTTCAGAGTTATCATCAGAGCATCACCCTAAGTTATGTCACATTATCTAAGGAGAAATAACCAACAAATTATTTCTCTCTGGTGCTCCAGTGTTTCTACATTTAAAAGGCAGGATAAAAAGCTCAGTCCTTCCCTGTTCCCATGGAGAAACAGGAGGGAGAAGCACAAGCAAGAGCAAAATCCTCAGAGCTCCAGGAGGAGCACGGCAGACAGGTCTTCATTAGTTTTTTCATCGTTTTAGAGTTCTCTAAAAGCCAGACAAGTGACAAACCCTTTTTTTCCCTTTTTGCCACATTGTAAAAGATGGGCAAAACGAAGAGATCAGACTCTACAACAGGTTTCAGCTCTAGAGCAAGAAAAATATTTAAATACAGCCCTCATGCTGCATGGCAGGGGGAGGATTTATTACTACTGGGACACAGGACTTTCCCCACAGGCTGCCTTCCCAAATTCCCAAGCTTCCCACCTGGCAGGGAGCCCTGGGGGGAATCCAGACACCTCAGCAGTTCCTGTATATCCACTCACAGCATAATTTATTTCCAAGCTCAGCCACTTGCAGCAATATTTATTTTTTTAATACCAGCTCCAGTGCCCCAGCCCAGCACTTGCTCTCGACAGCGCTGCCATTTAGCAAGCATTAAACCTGATGGGGCATGAGACAGAACAGGGTTTTCCTCACAGCCCTGTCCAAGAGCTGCCTCAGTAGAGCTGACAGCCACAGGTCTTTCAGGTAGTATTTATTTTGTCCCTTTCCTTCACAGAAAAAAAACCAAAACAAAAACAAACCCACAAAAACAAAACAAAATTTGGAATTTTGCCTTTGATTCCTTTTGGAATCAAATATATAGGATCAGACACCAAATATGGCCAATTTGGGAGCAAAATATCTCATAGGCTTCAAGCAATGCTGGAACACAGCAGTTTTAGGGTGGCCAGACAAAAACAAGCAGAAGACAGACTCCAGGCTGCCCCACAGTTGTATTTCACTTCCAGCTTGAAGCAGAAAAGCCCTTCTAAACAGGAGGAACTGGGTCAGGGATCCAGTTTGCAGCTCTCCATGTTAAAAGGAGATTTGAAGTCACTGCAACCCCTTCCCTCCAAAGGCTCCGAGTTTCCTGACTGTGGTTTTCAAACCAGAGAGATCTGCCAGTGTCTCAAGCCTGAGGGGTTGGAGCTGTAAGAAGCACCAAGGACACTCTCTCTCCCCACCTTTGGAGTCAATTCAGATGTCACAATCAGCATATCAAGTCTGTGAGGAATCAGATGGCTTTGCTGCGTGAGGCAATGGAATTGCATAGCCCCAGGAACTCCTATTCCCACTTATTTTAACTCTGTCTCTCTGGGATTAGGTTGCTCTGACAAAGCCCAGTCAGAAGCACCGGAGGCTGATAAAGCCCATTAGCTGCTCACACAACTGAGCAGCAGCAGCTGTTAGCTGGAAAAATTGGGAACAATTTGGGAGCTCCACGGTCAGGCTGACCTTGGGCACAGCAGCAGGGAACAGCAACCAGCATTTGCTGCCACTTTTGTCCAAACCCATCTCCTCCAACAGCTCCAGCCACCTGCAGCACAGCCAGGGCTGATTTTCCTCGGATTAAGCCCAGCTCTAGCAGCCTAAAGCCTGGAGCGTGGCTTTGCGAGGGACAGGACACAGGGAATGGCTTCCCACTGCCACAGGGCAGGGGTGGATGGGATTTTGGGCAGGAATTGTTCACTGGGAGGGTGGGGAGGCCCTGGCACAGGGTGCCCAGAGAAGCTGTGGCTGCCCCTGGATCCCTGGAAGTGTCCAAGGCCAAGCAATGCTCCATCACTTTACCCTTTGCCAGCTTCAATCCCACCCTCACAGAGCTCAGGGCCCTGAAGAAGCACCAAGATGATGCAGGAAATCTGTGCTCCCTGCACTGGTGTTCAATGGCTGCACAAAAACTCCAGGATTTCCTTCTGAGCAAAGAGCAGCCTGGAGAGATGCAGGAATCCCTAAGTTTAACTCACAGCATCATCAAGTTTGGAAAACACCTCTAAGGTCTTCAAGTCCAACCAGTACCCTGCCTCTGCTGGGTCCAGCACTAAACCATGTCCCCAAGTGCCACATCTACACCTCTTTTTGGGGACTGAACCCCTCCAACCTGTCCAATCCACATGGAGAAGAGCCACCACCTCGCTCCCCACACACAGAGCACACCGGAAGCAGGCCTTTCAGACACTTCACAAACCTTGATCCCAACATTTAAATTAAAAAAATAATAATAAAAAGAAAAATGAAAATCACATTGGAGAGGGACTTACAGAGCAGCAGAAGCACTCCCAGCACAGTTCCTGGTTGGATGTTCTGTGCTGAGGGACCCAGGGCAGCCTCATCCCTGAAGCCCTGCTGATACTCAGGTTTAATAGTGCTGATAAGCCCGAGCTGGAACAGCTCTTACGCACTGCAGGTTTTATCTGTGGCACAGCACACACTTGTTACAGACCCTCTCTTATCAGCACTGCAAATATCAGCTGAGATAAGGGGAGGCACATAAAGCCTGGGAAGGTGCAGAAGCTGGAGCAGACACGTTGGGGTTTGGCTCCTTTGGCCTCATCTGCCCCAGCTCGTCACCCCGAGGGCTCCCTGTTCCTCACCCCCACAGCTCCACATCCAGCCCCCAAACTGCTCCAGCAGAGGGGCAGAGCAGACTTCAAGCCAGTCCTTCAGATCCGTCCCTCCAGGGAAGCCTGCAGATGAGCTGCAAACTCCTGGGAAATAGGGAAAAAAACCATTATTTCCCCCGAGCTGGGAGAGAAGAAGCCAAGAGAGCAAAGTGATTTCCTCACGGGTCCAACACAGCTCAATATAACCAATTACCCCAGAAATTTGGATTTAAGGACTCTCATGACAGAAGGGGTTTAACAGAGTGAGCTGACCCATTCAGAAGCATAGAGGACATGAAAATTTAAGCTTTTTGTGCTGCTAGAAGTGGATCTGTATCTGTTCATTACAGCTCTAAAAGTCTGGACACCAGGTAAAGCCTCCCAGCAAGCCCCCAGGCTTCCCTCCTGCCCCACATCCCCACTGCAGCCCTGGGGTGTTGATGACATCCAGCAGACCAGCCCCAGGAGGGCTTTCTAGCCCAGCAGGAGCCTTGGCTTCCAGGTCAAACCCCATCTTGCCATGAACAAGCCAACCCTTCTCACACCTCTCACCAGCAGGGACCATCCAAAGGAGCCACCCCCCTGCCCCAGGTGACACGGGGACAGGGCACCAGCATCATTAAGGCAGAGATTCCCTTTACAGAGCCACTGTAGAATGATTCTACCCAGCTCCTGAGGCTCAGCAAAGCACAGGGCACAGTTTGAGCTCCCCCTTAACCCCTTGTACCTCAGACAGGAGCTGAAACCTGCCGGGGACAAACCCAGGGAAGGACAGTCCCCTCCCACACTGCTCCTGCCCGTGCTTTCAGGGACAGCAGCTCCATCCCTCTAATCCCACGAGCAGTTCTATTTCTCTTGGCAAAGCTGAACTGTCCCAGGAGCCCTGGCAGGGTTTGTGTTTTGGGGACACCACGCAGCTGAGTGACCTTGTGATGCACAAAGGTTTGTCCCTGCCAGCATCAGACACACCAGAGCACGCCTACTGCCACCACGTTGACATCTGAACATCCACAGCTGCCTCACACCACATTCCCTTCACATACAGCGCTCCCAGGGCAGGAGCCTGGGGATCCAAATCAAAAAAAGCCCCAAACAAACACGTCCCTACGCAGAGGAGATGGATTAGGAAACAGTCGTGATAAGGGAAAGTATCTCCAGCCGAGCTGTCAACCTTGCACTTTAAATCAGGCTTTTAACGAGGGCTGCAAGCACTCTGCGTTTGGGTGATTAACTCGCAGCTAAAGAGGAGTTGAGCTGCTTCATTCTGAAAGCAGATCCTGCCTCCAGGTTCCAGGCGGGAGCAGGAAAGCAGGAGATGATCTTGCAAGCTGTCAGCCACCACCAAATGATGCCAAAGCCCATGCAGGGAGGGGAAATCACCCCAAAAACAAGAGCGTGCCACCACTCTGTATTCACAAAGCGTCAAGTGCGGCACAGCAAGCGGCGTGGGAGCTCCCAGTCTCCAGCTCCAGGGCACAGGGAAGAAAGAGACAGCAATATCTGTATTTTTGGCAGGCATTTTGATAGCTAAGAGCTGGAAAAGAGGGATTACAAATCCAGTGTCCCAAGTGTAGAGCAGTCCTTGATGATGAATGCAATTTGCATGTGAACAGGAACACATCTAAAAATAGGTGTTTGAGAAGGTCTCTCACCTCACCTCTCGGCTTGATGAATTCCAGGGCTCCCAAACACCCCAAATGCACAGATCTCAAGGACTGCTCAGGCACTGCTACTGTGCAGATCTCTGAGATCAACCATCCACAGTCACGGATGGAGAAATCCCAGCCCAAAAAGCTTGAAAGAAACAGAACAAATCACACCTGGACACCCAGACCAGGACCCAGGAGCTGCCTCTGCTGGGTTTCAAACTGCAACAGGATTGACTGACAGCTTAAAGTCTCACTGACAAGATTCCTGAATAATTAGCAGGCAGAGTAATACCAAAATTCTCACAATACCTGCAAACAATCACTGCTGATCAGGAAACTGCCTACGAAACATCACCTCCCTGACAGCCTTGAGCAATTTCTTTATGGGACTGCTTCACGCAAGAAAGGAGAATTACAGAATCATCACAGAAAGATTTGGGTTGGAAGGGGTCTTAAAAATCATCTTTTTTCCATGGGCAGGGACACCTTCCACTAGTCCAGGTGGGCTAAAAGGAGTTGGGAAGAGAAAGACACACCCTGGATTTGAACAAGCACTTCCCACCTTCACCAAAAGAGCTTTTTTCCCTCTGAGAAAGGTCAAGGGGTTGGATGACTCTTTCCTACACCAACAGCTGGGACACGCAGGAAATATTTTAATCCCAAGGAAAGCATTAATTACCTCTTGGCAAAAAAATGAAAGCCAATCCAGGCAACACACACCCCCCAAAATCCACCCAAATATGACAGAGTGACCTCAGCACGGTGCTAAATCCCTGTAAACAAACCTAAGCCCTCTCCATCCGTCCCAGGGACTGGGTTTAAGCCATAACCTGGGAAGCCCCCAGCCCCATCCTGCCCTTTGGCAGCACAATGAGGGAAGCCCTGGGCACAACAAGAGGGCCTGAGGCATGAACTAGGATATAAATCCCAGTTTTATCCCCATTCCCCAGGGTTTTACTCAGACAAGGAGCCCTGCAGTCAGCACACCGGGCTGAGATGGGGTCACACACAGGGACACCTCCCAAGGGCCACGCCAGGTCCCGCCCTCCTGGCAAGGTCCAGGGCAATTTCACAGGACAGCAAGCCCAGACTTGAGCCTCAAATCCTCTCCAAGCTCTTAAGTGCCCTGCTCAGGATTAACCCTGCTTCCCAAGAATCTGGTGGAATACCCTGAGCATCCCCTGTCACCTTCAGGTGCCAATTCCCATCCGCCTGCCACGGGCTGGGGCCGGCTCCAAGCCAGAAAATTTAATGCATTTTGTTTTGCTGCAATTCTGCAGTAGGCAAGCAGAACACTGGCTTGATTTCAGACTTGATTTATGATTAGGTGACTGTCAGCTCAAGAGATTCATCAATACAAGCTAAGTGGCCCAAATATAATCTCCTAGAGTGGCTCATGAGAGCACGTGGATGCTGAAGGGTACAACCAGTCCATTGCATCTTTTTAAAGGCTACACCCAAAAATACCTATCAGAGGAAACTCTGGGTTTCACCTTGGACTATTTCAGTCAGATACAAGCTGCTTTCCCTGGGCAAATGTGAGCCTGAAACTCAGCACAGCTAAAAACAGCCAAGGACCAGAATATTTATGCTCTGTGCATTTCACCTCGGGCTGGAGGAGGGACAAGTTTCATTTCACCTCAGAGCGGAGGAAAAGGAAGCAAAACACAGGGGCCAGGCATTTATGAAGAGGTTTTACAAGCTGCAGCAGCATTTTAAGAGAAGCAGCAGGATTTAAAATAAAAAATAAAATTAAAGGCAAGCTGACATCTAAGGGGGAAAGTGGGAGATAAAAAGCTGCTTTGGCACAGCACCACGTGGTAACTCTGAAAGTGAAACAGATCCTTCTGAGCATTCCCAGACAAGAAGAGAATAAACTTACAGTCCATCACCTCCAAGTCCTCCAGGATCCAGCAGCCTGGAGCCCAAGCTCCTCATGGAAAGCGTGGCTCCAACACACAGAGAGAGGTGCAGAGAGGGCAGGAGGAGCCAGGTTTGTCATGACTAAGGAATTACATTAAAACCAGTCCAGGCTCTTTCCAAGGAAGAGATTAACCACCAGCAGGGCTCCGCACAGATGGGGACAGAGCTGGTGCCCAGATTTGTGCAGCACCCCCAGGAAAGGCTCAATTTCCCCCTCTGCTATCCCCAGTTCACCCTTCATACAGCAGGGAAAATAAATAAATAAAACTAGATCAAGAGTCACACACACAAAGAAACAGTCACAAAGAGAAACATGTTTCATTTTCATTTTTCACCATCAAGACTAGTCCTGCCCCAGGACCAGGAGGACAAAAAACTAACAAACAAACAAAAAACCCCAAACAAACAAAAAACCCCAACAAAACAAAAAAAACCAACCCAAAACTCAATCCCAACCTGAAATGGATTCCAAATGTGGAAACATGGAATGCAGGGAGGCACAGGCACAAAAAACTTCCCAACTGCCCCCCCAGAAAGTCCTTGTTTGAACACCCTTCAGGGGAACACTCTGTACCTTGAAACCACTCCTTGGCAGGAATCTTCTACAAATATTTAATTGCATATAAAAAAATACAACTTTTTTTGTTGTTTGTCAGGCTATTGAGCAATGACAGGCTATTGCACCAAATATTCAGGCAGTTGTCCTGCCAGTATCTGTGGGTACTTCAGGAGGAAGTGAGGAGAACACAGTGGTTTGCTAAAGAGGAAAAAGCAGCAAAGCCAAACACCAATGTACAGCTTTATTTCTCTTTTTTTTTCTTTCTTTTTTTTTTTTTTTTTTAAGTCAAGGCATGCATTAAAGTAGCTGTATCTAATCACTGTTTATAGAGGGGCTGGCAGGCAAAAGTAACTGCCATAAAAGTCTTTTAAATCCCTTTTCCCAGCATCATGCTCAGAACGTTCCTGAAAAGGGCTGCTAAGCCCCGAGAGCAGAGCTGGAGGGGGAATGTGAGGTTTGGGAAGAAAAGGGAGGGCGAGGAGGTGCCGGGTCCTAAACCCCCGCTGGGGCAGAACGCCTGCGAGCCCCTCCGGAGCGAGGTGGCAGCGCCGTGTGCTCCTCAGCAGGGACAAGGAAGGAGCTCCTTGGTGTGACACTGCCCTCTCCTGAGCACAGGGGACTGCTCAGCCTCAGCCGGCCCGGAACAAGGGTTTTGGGGAGCCCTGAGCAAACCCCCTGCAGCAGACAGAGAAACTGAGAGCCCACTCCCCCCACGGCAGCCTCCTCGCAGCAGCAGCACTGGCTGCGGGTCAGGACAAGAGGGAAAAAGCCCTCCTGGAGCTCTTTGGAGCATAATTAGCAGAGGCTGCAGCCTAAGGAAGCAAAGTGGCTGCCAGGTGGATCCTATCTCTTCACCTCAGAGGGTGGAACTGGATGAGCTTTAAGGTCCCTTCCAACCCAAACCATTCCATGAATATCAGCGTGAAGGTGCAAAAGCATCTCAGGGACAGGAGCACAACCTCTGCAGGTGCATCACGTCAAGAAAAAGGAGTTTAAAACCAGCAGGGCAGACTCCAGGGAAAGCATATTCCTACCCCACTATGTCTGTAGGAAAGCTGCTCTCAGGAGGAGCCCTACGTGCCCCTCCACGGCCAGCCCCACCATCAGAGACTGCCACACCTTCCCACACAAGCCCAGAGCTGCACCAGGAATATTTCAAAGGTACAACCATTCCCTTTTATCTTCACCCTCGGGAAGACTCACAGAGCGAGTTAAAGGACAATATTCCCCCCAGGTGTGTCTGGTTAAAGGGCACCCAGACCCAACTTCCACCACCTCTGAGCATCAAAGTGCCTCTGACACAAGTCAGGGGGAAGGAGCCACCTGCTCCCTGCATCTTTAACCTCCAGCACTTGCACCTGTGAGTTAATCCAACCCACACGTTAAAAACATTTAAAAGCCCACAAACCACACACCCCCCCCCCACAAAAAAAAAAAAAAAAAAAAAACCAAAAAAACAAAACCAAAAACCTAACCCTAAATATACTGATTTTACTGATTTTGGCATGGTGAATTTAAGGCAGTTACTTGATGTCAAATAGACCCAGGTACACAGTTAATGGGTAAAAGTACAACAAAGGGTTGTCCCCTCACAGCTGGTTCTGTGTCTCCTTATAACCCTCCTGGCTTATAAAGCAATTTGTTGCCTTGCTAAAAACAAAACCCTTTATCATTAATTCTGAGCCAGCAGTTTCTGAATCTACAGCCTGACACCACATCACAATTGATCCGACCAAGACTCATTTTCCTTCCCAGACAAACACCAGCCCTGCTTTGCAGAATTCATCGCAGCGAAAAGTGTAACAAGCAGAACAGGCTCGTTTAATAAAAAAGTACAGCTTGACAGAGACACCCACTCTAAAATTAACTCTGCCATCAAAGCAGAGCTTGTATTTGCCTCTGAAGAAGCACCTCCCAAATCACAGAGAAATATTCTGCAGCTCCACATAGCTGTGGTATCAGGGTGAAGATGCTTCAAAGCTTGGCAGAGGAGAATATGTTAAAATAACAGGCTTTAAGGAGTCAGGATGCATCACTACTCAGGTGGATAAAGGCTGGCTAATGAATTAATGGACCATTTTCCATAGCAATCTGATGAGGAAAATGGACATGCCAGCCAAAATGCAAGGCAGGAAATCCATTTACCTCAGCTTTTCCCCGGCCACACCTGCCAAGTGCAAGCTGGCAATTTGCAAGGGGGAAAGAAGGGACAAGGCTGTTATCCTGCATGGCTGGGTGATCCAAACCCCCTCAAAAAAACTTCTAAGAAGCAGCACCACTCTAACTTGTACTTGCTGCTCAGCAGCAATCTAAATTTCCTGGCAGCTGGAGACTCCAGCACCTGAAAGGTGCACTTGGATTTAAGGTCTCCGTCCACAGTGTAACTTTCAAATGGAGAAAAATCCATTTGGGCTCCTTCCCACCAGGACAAAGAGCCAGCAAAGCAAACCATAATTCATTATTTTTTAAATTTCACAAGCAGCATGGCTATGCCCATTCCTGTCATCTATCCCTAATCCCTCTTCAACCCCAAAATAACCCTTAAGCCAACACGATTACACGTAACAAGAGTGGCTGTAAGGACCCACCCCTGAAATCCCAAAGCACGGCAAGTTCGACACAGCCAGGTTTTTCCTGGCTGGAGAATCCCCATTTCCATCTCGCCAGGGGTGAAATTTCACAGCTTCCACACCAGGAATTGCTCCAGCAGCCCTTTTCCAGAGCAAGGCTCACATGCCGACTGCAACTCCTCATGCCCAGTTTTCCGGGCGGGGAACAGACAGGACGTGGGCGAGGACTTCAATAAAACACCAACGAGACGATTCTTTCCCCCTCTTTTTCCTGAATTACTCTTTTTTTTTAAATTAGTTTCTTTGCCAAGCATCAAGACAGAGCAACACCCTCTTATATTCACCTTTTTTCACCCTCTCTGCTCAGTGCTCGCTGGAAATTTGGGGCTTTGCTGCCTGGGAATGTCGCCAAGAGCCATCCAGGACATCCCTGAGCATCCTCAGGGAGCTGGATGGGCACTGAGCTCCAGCTGGACCAGCAACAATAAATAAATCCCTCTTGGGATTCTGCTGCCTCAGGATTTTACAGCTCCGGACAACAGCGGTGCGAAGCCCTGGAGCCGCGGGACACTGCAGATGCCATTATTTTATATCAAAATGCAGCGTTCCCCGTTACACAAACAGGGCTCCAAGAGGAAAAGCGGTGTCCAGAACCACACCCGGCCAGTTCGGAGCTCTCAGAGACCAGAGGGGGCACCCCGGGACCTCTCCCCAGGTGTGTGCCCACCCACGTCCCCCACCACCGGGAGCACCCGGTCACATCCCCAACTTTGCTTGGGATGCTCGCGGCCGGGCGAGCCACCCGTGGGGACGGGGGGGCACACAGGGCAGAGAAACACCTTTCGGGGACGGGAAAGAAACACCTTCTGGGGCAAGGGAACGCGGCTCCGGACAGCGGAGCACCTTCTGGGGGTGCAGCCCGGCACAGCCGTCCCACCCGCAGCAGCCCGGGGGACGCGGGCAGCCCCCTGCCCACCCAGCGCGCCCCTTCCCTTTACCTGCTGCCGCCGGGAAATCCGCCAGGTGCCCGAGCCCCGGGGAAGGCCGGCCCGGGCGGCGGGGCTGTGCCAGGGCCGGCAGGGAAGGGCGCAGGGACGGTGCTGGCACGGCCGCAGCCCCGTCCCCGCAGCCCGGCTCGGCTCGGCTCGGGAGCGGGGCGGGCGCTGCGCCGGGCGGCTCCGCCCCGGGCAGCGCGGGAGGAGCGGAGGGACGAGAGGAGGAGGAGAAGAAGAAGAAAAGGAAGCTGCACCCAGCCGTGGGCAGCTGTTCTTTTTGGGGTGTCCCCCGGCTGCGAGCGAACCCCCCCAAGGGTTCTGCTGTGGGGGGCAAAGGGAAAGGCTGGCCTGGGTTGGGGAGTGCTTGGGACTGACCCGGGGGGGGGTTGGGAATGCTGAGCCCCTAAAGGGCAGCGAGCACCCGGGAATCACACAATGGGCTGGGGTGGTAAGGGACCTTAAGGATCATCGCGTTCCAACCCCCTTTCCACCGGCCGGGGTTGTTCCAAGCTCCGTCCAGCCTGGCATTGGACACTTCCAGGGATCCAGGGGCAGGCACAGCGTGGGGCAGGAGGGATGTTCTGTGCTCCCACCTGGGTGGACAGAGATGGATAAAAAGGGATCTGGTGCAGGTTTGGGCTTTGCAGCCTCCCGATTTCTCCCTGCCTTTCCAACTCACCCTTCATTTATTCTCTCCTCTTTATCACCTGCACCTGGTCCTACCTTCGCTCCTGAACTCCCAAGTGTGCAGGTGGATTGATCTCCACACTCAGGCCATCCTGGTGTGGGGTCCTTGAGCTGTAGCATTTTGGGGCAAAGATGAGTGTTTTGTTGGACCTACACGATGCTCAGGACTTGTTCTCCTCACACTGCAGCAGCACAGGTTATTTGGGATGAGAAGGATGCCCATGCCTGCCCAGCACTGTGGCCAAAACTCAGCTGCGTCCTGGCTGTGAATCCTTTGCCCTTCTTGATGCAAGGTGACAAAACACTTGGCTGACAGCAACAGGGTCATTTTTTTTTTTCATGCAAATTGGCCATTTTCCACTTTTTTTGCCCCAGCCCTGAAGTAGAGACTGATCCAAGCAGCACAAAAGGAAGGGGTGTGCTGTCAAAATAACAAGCAAGCACAAGCCAAATGCCAGACTCCTCTTTACTGAGGCAGACTAAGCCGAGAGGTCGCTGGCACTGGCTCTTTTCCTAGGAGAAGCAGAAATAATCCTGCTGCACCCAGCAGTAGGGAAAGGCTGGAAGAGAAAAATCAGAGTTTATTGTCTGATCCAAGCAATGAGCAGCACAGCAGAGGAGCTGCGGGGTTGAGGTACAGGCAGCTGTCCTGGCAGCCCTTTGCCAAGTGCTTCTCCTTCCAGCACTGCTGACAGGAGACATTTCAGAATCACAAGCCTGAGAGCTGTGATTACCTTAAATCCTGATGGAAATCTGTCCTGTGGGAGCATTTTATTTGCTGCCTGGTTGTGGCTCCATGGCAGAGCTTTAGGATGTGTTTTCCTGCAGGCTTGGGAGTGGATGTGCAGGAGGGGATGGGACAGATGCAGATATTTCAAGGCACATAACAAAGTCTGGTGCCTTTGCCAAATTTTAAACATCCTCGGTCTTGTGCCTAAGGATTGCCTTTTAACTCCAGCAGAAAAAGTTCAGCCTTTTGTAAGATCAAGGGGAAAATACTTTTTTCTGGCACCAAGAGGAAATAAATACTCTTCAAACTCGTGAGGTTCCAGAAATCCTGCAGATGCTCCCAGCACCAGCCAGTCAGTCTGTTTGCTGAGGAAAATGCCTCTGAAAAGATACACAGTTCGCACATTTTCAGAATATTTCCGTGACTTGGCCGGTTGAATCCGACACAGGATCCTGCCAGGATGCAGGGCTGGGGAAGGATTTGTTCTCCAGCCACTGCAAGCAGCTGTGAGGACAGCAAAGATGAGCACAAGGACCATCTCAGCCCCCTGAAAGCAGCACTTGGGCTGCTAAGGGCCGTGTAATGTCAAAGAAAAGTCACTGAAGGAAATTTACCATGAATTTCCATGCAGCCTCTAGGAAAACAGATGCAATTACGGACAGGGAAGATTGGTTTCAGCTTTATAAGCTCCTTGTCCCGTGCTGAGAGCCTTGAATGCTCAAAGCTCCTTTAAATATCTCCCTTTGGCATGGGAGGGATTTCTGCTGTGCTCATTCCTCACATTTCCAGCCAGCTTCACTTCCAAAGGACACAGCTCTAAAGCCCTCCTGGAAACCCTCTGGACCCTGGTGACACTCCCTGTGTGTGATTCCCTTTTTAAGCTGCTCCTTTAGGACCTGGCTCAGCTCTAAACCAGGCCTGAGCTTCAGGATTTCACGCCACATCCTGAAAGCGTCTTGTTACGTGCTTATGGAAGGGAAAATTCCTCCAGAAGGGACATTTTTGTTTCCTGACAGGGGAATACGAGGCTGGCAGCTCAGAAGGGCATCAAGGCAAAGTCTCAGAGGAGTGACTGCTCTGGTCTTTGGCTGGGACGGATGGTGAGGGAGATGATGCAGCTTCCCACAAGAGTGTGATCAGGAGGAATGGGCTGATTAATCCTTAAACTCAGCACCAGCCTCCCCCAAGAAAAAGTGCTGTTGCATCCCCTCTGTAGGCAGAAAAAAAAGCCCTTTTCCCTCCTCCCAGGCTCACAGAGGGGAGGTCTTTGCTGGAGAAACTCTTTCCTGAGCAGATGCAGACATGGCCTTGGACACTTCCAGGGATCCAGGGGCAGCCACAGCTGCTCTGGGCACCCTGTGCCAGGGCCTGCCCACCCTCCCAGCCAGGAATTGCTTCCCCAAATCCCATCTATCCCAGCCCTGTGGCAGTGGGAAGCCATTCCCTGTGTCCTGTCCCTCCATGCCTTGTCCCCAGTCCCTGTCCAGCTCTCCTGGATCCCCTTTGGGCACTGCAAGGGGCTCTGAGCTCTCCCTGGAGCCTTCTCAGAGATGGCAGAGCACGTTGGATGTTCCCTTTTCTGCATTTGCTGCTGCATTCAGGGGCAAAACACGGCAGGGTCTGGTGACAGCTCAGCCGATTCCCCCACGGCTCTCTGGGGCAGAGCAAGGAACCCCTGCTCAGTTGCCAGTGCAGGGCTGCCACATCTGGATGGTGCACGGAGAGATTTCAACATCTCAGCTTTGCAGAGAGAAAATAAAGGATGAAGCAAGTGAGGCTGGATGGATTTAGGTGAGAGATGTCTGGCAGGAGTGGAGCCGAGCCGCGCCCGTGGCTCTGCCCGTGCAGAGGAGCTCCGGGAGGGAAATCCCGGCTGCGGCTGCCCCGGAGCATCCCAGCAGCCCGGGCAGGGGAAGGAAGCGTGCAGAGGGACACACCATTGTTCTGCCCGCTGCAGTTCTCGGGGAATGCAGGGCAAACAGGAGGGAGCTCGGCGCTTTCCTGTGTTTGTGCTGTGAATATTTTCATTCAGGTCCTTTTTCCTACCTCTTTCTCCGAGGCCTTTGTGCCTCTAATAAGTGCAAGGAGGGTGTTGAATGTAAGCGTCCCCTCAGGCATAATTATTTTACCATAATAGCATTTACAGGGAGGGCTTGCAGAGCCATTTTCCTGTGACATCGTCTGCATTTCGACCTCTCTTTCACTTTTTTTTGCCTCCTCAAGCTGACCCCCCAACCCCTTGCAAGGTCTCTATCCCTGCAGCCACGGTGAACTGGTGAGCCCTGAAGACATCACTGAGAGTGAAAATGGGAATATTTGATGTTACCCAGCAACTAGAAATGAAGATATCTTTTGTCCACCAAGTCAGGAAACACTGTTTGCACAATAGCTGTGTTTGCCTGCTCTGGGGGAAGTTAACCAGCAACCCCTTCCAGGGGATAAGAGGGATGTACATCACAAGGAGGAAAGTCACTGGCAGGGATTGTTGGAGCAGGTAAATCAGGTCCCTGTCACCCTCAGCATCCCCTGATGACTGCACTGAACTTTTGAGTATGGGGGAGGAAATAGGGATGGCTCAGTCATAAAAATAACAGGTAAATAAATATGAAACGAATACAACAAATATAGAATTGGGAAGATCTGGAGGAGCCAGGAGCAGTTTTTGTGGTGATGGTGACCCACTGGCAAGGTGAGGAATGTCTGTCTCCATGGAAGTTTCTCAGGATGAGAATGCCCTGTGTTTTCACCCTGTGCCCTCCTGTCCCTCTGAGGCCCTAAAGGATGTTCCCTTATATCACTGTCTTGAGTAAACAGCTCCTGGACTGGCCCCACAGCCCTTCAAAGGGGTGGAGAAACGTGGATCTGCTCAGTCCACCCAGAACCCTCTGGATGTAGGAGCAAGGACACTTCCTGCCACAAAGGGTCCCCCAGCTGAGCTGGTGGCAAAACTTAGTCCTGTGTCCCAAGCTTGTGACCTTTTATTTGCTGGCATGTTTTCACACAATTAATACACAATTGGAAGAAATGAAACCATCCATAACCTCCAGCTGCAGCTCTCAGTATCAAGCTTAGGAAAACACAAGTCTCCTGTGGAAAAAAAAACAACCCAACATCCTGAAAAAATCATGCTGATGTGGCACTTCACAATATGGTCCAGGGGCATGGTGGGATTTGGTCAAACTTGATGATCTTGAAGGTCTTTTCCAGCCTTAGTGATTCCATGATTCCAGATATATTGGGAGAACTTCAGGGCAAGCAAGTAAAGCCATCTCTGAACTGGTTTTAAATTAAACTTTGTTTAACAGCATTTTCTAGTGCAGTCCACTTAAACAAATGCAGCTGAAACAGCAAGGAAGGAAATGTATTTCATTATGTGGTGCAAGACTTCCCTGCCCTGTGAGAAGGAGCTTTATCAAAAAGTGCTTCTGGTAACATCTGACCAGAGAGTTAGAGAGGGTGAGTGTGAAGGCCAAACCTTGGTTGCAGCAAAATCCCAGTGGGTTTTGCTGGAGGAGCTCCCATCACATCCACCCTGGAAAGCAAATCCCAGCGTTCTCCCAGGAGCCACTCGCTGGCTGCCCCGTGCACACAGGGCTGCTTTGTTCCCTCTGCTCCCTGCCCACCCAGCCCTCTTCTCTTCAGCAGCACATTAATCAGAGCCTTTTGGCTGAGGCCTTTGTTCTCTGCCTGCTCAGGAAGGTCTGGGCTGGTGGATCACATTCCTGGTGCCAGCACGGGACGATCTTTATTGACAAACCCGTGATTGATCCGGCTCCCTCCAGGAGGACTTTCACCTGCTCCAGCCCTGGCCACGTTATGGATTTGCAGGTGATGTTTGGATACCAACACAGATAGGCTCACAATCAAACCCTTCAGGGATGTGCCCTGCTCCAGTTAATATTAAACACCTTTGGAGATATCTCTGCATTTCTCCAGGCCGGGAGGAACCTGCTGCATTCTTCTCATAGCTCCTTTGCAGGTACTGAAATAAAACCCCTGACCTGGATCCCTGAACAATGCCCCTGTTATTCAGCCAGGCCAGGGGGAGCATCAGTTTTCTGATCCTCTCCTTCCCAGAGTTTTCTTGGATGGAAATGTGGGGTTTGACCCCATCAAAGGGGATGAAAAACCCATCCCAGCCTCAGCTCAGCCTGCCTGGGATGGAGCATGCATGCACAAACACAGATGAAATTAAGCCCCCAGAGTTCAAAACCTCACTGTCTTAAAAATGTTATGTGAATCCATTTCCCTCCATTTCCAATAAAACAACAGCAATTTTTCTTCCTGTTACAATGTAATGTTGTTCTACGTGACGCTGTTCCAGCAGTTTATATAAATTTCTACAAATTTAATCTGTAAATTGCTTTTTGATGGGTGAAGCACAGCACCTGCATTCAGCTGTCCAAGCATCAGTAACTGTGCACAAACACCCGTCTCTGTTAAAGCCAGAGTGGAATTTTAGGGTATATTCGACCCAGGAGGGATTTGTTAAGAGGTCTTGGAAAGATGAGTCCTCCTTTCACACCACCGGATTTAGGAGAGTACCTTACAATAGCCATGGATTCACAGATTCATGGAATATTCTGAGAGCAGCCAGGAATATTCTGTTCCTAGCTGTGCTCAGAGCAGGGTTGGGCAAAGCAGCCCCAGAACATCCCACATTCCTGGGATGGGAGCGTGGGCTGCACCCCTGGCTGCAGGGCCAAGGCCCTGTCTGGGGGATGGACTTTTCCAGCCTCAGAGATGGAAAGCGTTTTGCCTTCATCTGCTGGAGTACCAAATCCACCAGTGCCACTGCGATGCTTTGTGGCAGCCCCAGGGGAAGGAGGGAGCAGCATCCTTCACTCCAACCAGCTCATGCTGGGCTCCATGGAGGAGAGGTGAGGATTCACTCAGTCCTGGGAGAGTACAGGAACTGGGGGGTCCCCACATTGCAGGACAAGCAGGAGGGCAGGGTAAGCAAGGCCTAAATGTCCTGCCCTCCTTTCTCCAAATTAATCCAAATTACCTCCCAAGCCAGTCCCGGATCACTCTGAAGATGTCAAGGTCCACACAAAAGTCCTTCATCCAGCCAGGTTTGGGAAAGCTCCCAAAATGCTCCTTTGGGCCCATTTCAGTTCAGCTCTTGGATCCCAGGCCAGAGGTGTGCTGCCTTCCAGGAGACTTCACAGCCCAGAACCTGTTGGGCTCGTCTTTCTCCCAGCTTCCTGCTCAACCTGCCAGGAGCTGATCCCAGGAGGAGACATTTCAGCCAGGCACCCTCCTCAGCTGCTTGGAGAGAGCAGAGAAACACTTCCAGCCTTTCCTCCCGAGGCCCTGGATTCTGATGGCTTCACCTTGAGCTTCCTCTCCTCTTCCTGGCCTTGAAGGCTTCTCCCTGCTCCAAACCTCTCTGGAGTTTCTGATGCTGCAAATGCACCTCTTCATCCTCCCATTGCCAACCCAGCCCAGAAGCTGTATTTCCTACCCCAAAACCTCAGCTGGGGTCAAGGTCCACCTCAGGAATCACCTGACTCTTCAACACCACGAAGGGACCGGCTGCAAGCCTTCACTTCCAGCTGCACAGCAGAGGCAGAGCCAGGGAATCTCCACTCCTCGGGGCAGATTTCCCCTCCTGGTTTGTGGGACAGGCAGGAGAGGCCTGGAGATGTTTTCTTTGACCCTGAGGTGACGTCTGGGGTGCAAAGGTGACAACCAAGACACTTGCAGTGTTTACCCTTCGAGCCCAGCAGCCACCAGCAAGCTGTGCTGGGCACTGGGGCTGTAATGAGGAGAGCAAATATTATCCTCCATGGGTGTCACGAGCTGCTGCTGCTTTCAACTGCTGGGAGAAAAGCCTCCTTAAATAGTTGGGATTCCTCCCACCAGCACAGGGATGAGAGGAATAATATTTGGGAGAGGAACACACCCCGAATGACGGCGTCTGTGTGAGGGTGGGAAGCAGAGAGCAGCCGGCATCTCCCGGCCACAGATGGTTCCCATCAAGAGGAATTTTTTTTCTTGTTAATCCCAAAACAAGCTTGGGATGTATTTTTATTTCAGTGTTAAGAGGAGAAAAAAAGAAAGTCTGACATGACCCCCTGTTTTTCTGGCCTCACTCTCTGCTCAGCCTCTGCTGTGAGCAAGCACAGAAAATTTAGCTCATGTTAAAGGCAGGGACCCTGAGAACCAAAAATCCTGGGGTGGTTCTTCCAGCTCTTTTTGACTTGGGAATTTATTCCATTCAAGCTGGAAATGAAGGTAAAAAAATCTAAAGCCTGGGTGTGTATTTGAAGTATCCTGTGCTGTTCCACTCCCAAAGCCATCACAGGAGCTCAGGAGCATCTCTAGCTCAAAAACCCACAAGAATAGTGACAAAAATTGCCATCAGTGGCAGGACTGGGAAGCAACTCTACTCAAAAGACATCCCAAAATCTCTGCTTTGAGGACTTACCTGGCATTCCTGCATGGCCTCCCTGGCATGTTGGATGCCACAGTTCCACACACTTGCTCTGAGGGAGCTGCCAAGAGGAACCCCTGACATATCCCAGGAAGTTTCCAAGGAGAGCCATGGCTTGGGGATGTGGCACCCTTCCCAAATAATCAGTTTTGGGCTATCTGAAAGGATTCACATGGCAGCAGGGTCAGGAAATAACTTTTTCCCATGGAGTGACACTTCTGGTCCATGGTGGTGGCCCTGCTGGAAGCAAGCCTACAAGTTGGTGACCTCTCAATGGGAATTTTCTTTCAGACAGAACTTCCTGGGATATTTCCACCCCCAGATGACACTGGGCATCTCCCCCTCCTCTCTGGCAACTCCCTGGAGTGACTCAGGACGTGCAAACACTGACTCATCCCAACCTCCCAGGAGCACAGAACTTCCCACGTGCTCCAAGACAGGGTGATGGGAGAAGGGAAAGGCTCCATTGGGCCTCCCCTGTGCCCTGAGGGAGCTGCAGATGCATCAGCAGGCTGGGGCACTCAGGGCAGGCTGGGGCAGCCAAGGACCCTCTGGACAGGGATGTACAGAGATAAGGGGATCCTGGTGTGGGAGCTGCTGCCCAGCATGGGAAAAATGGATTGGGAGCTGTTCTCCAGGACGTGCTCTTCTGACTCAGGATTGGTTTAGGAAGAAGGATTTGAAGAGGTGAGGAAGAGGATCTGGAAACCCAGGGTTGTTGTCTTGGCAGCTGCCAAGGGTGGTGGCACTTGCAAAGGCAGCTTGGCTGCACAAATCCTGGTTCTCATCAGGACATGATTATTCCATACAAGGATAAAAATATGTGGTTTCTGCAGCAAACAGCACCACTGAAAAAGCTGCCAAGCTCTCGGGTCTGTGACCACTTACTGCAAATCCTGCTGGAAAACTGGAGGAACCTGGATCTGCTGCCAGGGATGAGGTGGATGGTCCTCCTGGAGATCTGAAATTTAAATGGACATTCAGATCTGTAACTGGTCATCCTAAAAAAGCTGTTTCCTCATGCCATTGCACATTGTGGGGGACAAAGCTCCCTGACCTGTTTTGTATGTGAGTCAGAGCATTTGGCACTTCTCCTCCCTTAGTGAAATGGCTGAGTCCAACCCCTGGCCCTGCACAACCCCCAAAATCCCACCCTGGGCACTCCTGGCAGCGCTGTCCAAAGGCTCCTGGAGCTCTGGCAGCCTCGGGGCTGTGCCCATTCCCTGGGGAGCCTGGGCAGAGCCAGCACCCTCTGGGGGAAGAACCTTTTCCTAAATCCAACCTAAACCTCCCCTGGCACAGCTCCAGCCTTTCCCTGGGGTCCTGTCAGACACCAGGGTCCTTTCCCTGCCCCTCCAAGGGGCAGGATGGAGCTGGGACAAATCTCCAGGTGACAGCTGAGAAAGTGAGTGCTCCTGAGTGTTTTCCCTTCACAGCAGAAGCAGAAGGGATGTGAGATGTGACATCCCTGCCCATCCCTGGCCATTAAAGATTACAGCCCAGCCAGGCCAGAAGGATTGTAGGAGTCAATCCCATTTAAGCCTTTCTATTTAAAGGAATAAACTACCTAGGGAAAAAGCAGCCTAAGATTAGAAACTCACAGGATTTCCTCGAATTCCAGCCATCATCCCCAGATTCAGCCCAGGAGAGTGGTTTGTTACTCTCCCAGGGCATAAATCCTACAGCCCAGCAAAGTTAAGTTTGGATTATGCTGTGCAGCTCCATCACAGGCCCAAAAGCCTCGCTCAAAGCTGGTTCAGTGCTGCTCCCTCTCTCCCTAAACCATCTCCAGTATTCCTTGATTTAAAGTAGTTCTTTAGGCAGGAGAGTTTTGGCTTTTTGCACAAGCAGGGGATGTTTCCTGCAAATTCCATATTGCTCAGGAGGATGCTCTTGTGCAGGAGAATCTTTCAGAAAATTTAATGCTAAGCAGGGTAGAAGGCAGAAATAAATGTTTTTCCTTCTTCTTGTTTTGGGTAGGAAAAGAATTCAAAGACCACCCAGTTCCACCCCTGCCACGGGCAGGGACACCTCCCACTGTCCTAGGGTGCTTGGACACTTCCAGGGATCCAGGGGCAGCCACAGCTTCTCTGGGCACCCTGTGCCAGGGCCTCACCCCCTCAGAGGGAGGAAGTTCTTGCCAATATCTAATCTAAAATCTCTCCCCTCAGTTTAAAATGACACAAAGGATGTGGGCAAACCAGACAAAGTCACCCTATGCTTTGTGCCTCACCAGCCAGGAATTGGGAAGTCATTTGGGATCTGATACCTGGCTCTGTTGCTTCTCCCTAAGCTGGGTGAAACTCCAGCCTAATTTACCTTAAAGCAGGAAAATATAAAAAGCCTGGCCCTAAAGGGATCCCAAAGCAATGAGGGATCTCCTCTGCCCCAGCACTGCAGCAGGATGGGAGCAGTTGCTTTTTCCAGGCTTAGCAGGCAGGGCTGACTCATTCCTGGCAGGAATTTCCCTCTCACCCATCCCCTCCTGCCCCTCTCTCTGCCTGGAGATTTTCCCCCAACAGCAACAAGGGGTGAGGGCAGCTTAAGATCAGCCAAGAAGCAGAGACCTTCCCTGGATCCCTGACATTTCAGCTGGCAGCAGCTGTGCAGGGACAAGAGGTCCCCACTCCCCCCCAGCTGTGTTTTGGGAAGGAGGGGAATTCAGGAATACTGGGCAGAGCTGCCCCATCATGAGGGTGGAGAGACTGGGCATCAAAAGAGAGACATCTCATGTGCCAATTGTCCCTGTGGTGGCCTCGAGGGCTGGGCAGGGCACGTGAGGGAGCCCAGCCCTCCCAGGAAACCTTAGATCAGCTGCATGTGCACAAACAGGTCCAGCAGGAGCATCCAGGGATGACCACACAGCCAGGTAGCCCTTGATTCATGGGATAACCATCTGCTGAAGCTGCAATCACTCACTTTCCACCTCCAGTTCTCCTCCAGGCCAAGTGGCAAAGCCACGGGGGCAGAAGGTGCCTCTTGCCATGGCCACCAAGCAGAGCCTGGTCCCACAGCCCACAGCAGCAGGAGCTGCCAGGGCTGGTGCTGCAGCAGCTGCTGCTGTGACACCAGACCTTAACTCAGCTCCACAGCAAGGGATCCAACCCTTGGACATCTTGCACTATCCCAGGTGGCTCCAAGCCCTGCCCAGCCTGGCCTTGGACACTTCCAGGGATCCAGGGGCAGCCACAGCTTCTCTGGGCACCCTGTGCCAGGGCCTCACCACCTTCACAGCCAAGAATTCATTCCCAATATCCCATCTAAATCCACCCTCTTTTGGTTCATAACCTCATCCTACAACTGCTTACCCTGACAGATGCAGCAGCTCGGGATACAGGAAGGGCAGAGAGGTGCCCCCCTCTCCAGGTGTGCTTTTCCTTCACCAGTTATCCCAAACCCACCAAGTCTCCCTTTTGTCCCCCCCACTCTGGGCAGCCACAGCTTGGGCGTCAGTGGAAAATGATTCCTTGAATGAGGGTGGCTGGATCAGCTGACTGGGCTGGCTGCAGCAAATCCCGTGGTCACACAGCTCGAAATGTGCAGCAGTGTCTGCCTAAGCCTTTCCGTTTATAGGACCGAGAGGGGAGCTGGAGTGCAGAAAGAAATCCTTTGGAAGCACAAGGGGTTTGGAGACAGAGCAGGACTCCCCAAGGGAAGCAATGGGGGAGCAGAGAGGGTGGGCAGCAAGCACGGATCAGGCATGGATGGAGCTGATGGAGCATCAGCAACTCCGTGCTGAGCCGAGGTCAGGGCAAGGCACAGAGCTCTGGGAACTGGGATGAGAGTGCTGGGGCTGGGACAGCCTGCCAGGCTGGGCTGGGGATGCAGTGCTCACAGCAGTGTGAAGCCCTTCCCTGCCTCCCTCCCGCAGCCAGGCTCGTCTCTCTGACCCTTGGCCTCCCCGCAGGAGCACAACTCCGGCTCCGGAATAAATCCCAGCTGTCTCCCAGCCCTTCCCTGGGCGAGCTGCCATGCCATGAGAAAGCAGCTCCTCCCTCCAAGGCAAGCCCCTGAGCTGCAGCTCCTTGGGAAGGCAGCCTGCTGATGCACTGTGTCAGGGAATAACAAATGCCTTCTATTCCCCCTTTGTCCAGCAGCTCCCGTGTCCTGAAGGAAGGCGAGTGGGAGGCATCTGGAGCTGTTTGCACAGGCACTCAGCTGTCTGGTAAATCACCCCTGGCAGGCTCTAAGAACACTGACAGGCTCTAATTTATCTCTCCTGGATAGATACAAGGGTAAAACATGCTGCTTCACTTGGATATCCCAATGCAAGGGGCTGTAAGCAATCCCTGAGTTACTCTGCAGGGATTCTCCTCACTGCTGGCAATTGCAAAGTCAGGAGAGGAGGGGATCTGAGCAGGAACTGCTGCTGAGGTTTCATTTCCAATATCCATCCCCTGAACATGAATGTTTTGTGTCAGACCTGTAGGGGTTTTTCAGGTCGCTCAGAGGGGTTTGCTGGCGTTGGCACCAGCACCACTGGGGCTGTCAGCTCTGATCATGCACAGCTCGGGGCTCACTGCTGACTGAGAACAGGCTTGGGCTCCATCCAGTTCAGATCCAGTTAATTTAAGGAAATAAAACACTTCCCTACAAGCCAAACCCTCTTTTCTGGGTGTTGTTTACTGGGAGGCTGCAGTTCTGACCCAGAGCTGAGTGGGAGACCTGAAGGGTATCACTGCAAATCCCCTGTGTCTTGTAGGAAGCCAGCCCTTCCCACTCCCTTTTAAAGGAATTGCCTGCTGCTTGTGTATCCTGGCACATCCCTCCAGGACACACGGACATGTCCCAGAAACAGAGAAGCTGTGGCTGCCCCTGGATCCCTGGAAGTGTCCACAGCCAGGCTGGACAGGGCTTGGAGCAGCCTGGAAGGTGTCTTGCCCATGGCAGGGCTTAGGAATGGTTGAGCTTTAAGGTCCCTTCTGACACAAACCATTCTGTGCCATTGTGATTGTATGATTTTATAGGAGAGCTGCTCTAAGTCGCTCCCATCCCTACAGACTTTCTGCCAAGACTCTCCTGCAGATCCCATTTGTTCCCTGCCTCTCCCCTGCAGGCACACTGCATCCCCAGCCCAGCCTGGGAGGGATTTGGGCAGCCTGGGGAACCCTCTTCAGGAGAGGAGAATCCTGCAGTTCCCTCAAAGAGAAGGAGAAGGACTCCCTCTCTCTGCTCCCAGGCAGAACAGCATCTTTGAAACTGAAACCTGGAAAGACATAAGGAATCTCCTGTCATGCTGCTCGGGCACCCATGCCATGCTCCACAGTTTGGGGTTATCTATATTGTCATCATCTTATTTCTACTGATAACTCTAATAAATCACAGTTGAAATAACATTTGGCAGAGTCTGAAATAATTTAAGATCCCCTTACAGGCCTGGTTGAATGGGGCTTGGAGCAACCTGGGAGAGTGGAAGGTGTCCCTGCCCATGGACACATTTAAGGTCCTTTAAGGTCTTTTCCAACCCAAAACAAGGAAAAAAAACAAACAAGCAAAAATGCCAGGGGCTTCTACAACCATCTTTGATTCCCTTTTCCACTCCTGGCACCTTCTAGCCTTGTTACTCCTCTTGGCTCTGCTTTTCTCCTTCCAGCAGGGAGGACTGGCCTGGAAGAGCATCATTCCCAGGGCAAGTGGAAGGAGACACCTCTCCCGGGCAGAGGGGGGCTCCCAGGACGCACTGCTGGGGCACATCCCGGGGCTGGGCGGTGGAGACCGAGCCTCTCCTGCTCCTCCTGCAGGGATTGGTGGCTTGGGAAGGCTGGAGCCTGCCCGGGGTGGTGCCGGGCCCGGGCAGCGGGGGGAGCAGCGAGACCGGCACACAGGACATGGGACACGGAGCGGGAGGATGGAATGTCCCTGCCCGCGGCAGCGGCGGCTCCCCAGGCTCGGGAGAGATTCCCCGGGGGAATCAGCCGGGGCTCTGCCCGCGCCCAGCCCCGCAGAGGGGCTCGGGGGGTGGGTCTGGGGAGGCACGGAGGGGATGTCGTGGAGCTGGCTGGGATCTGTTCCCCAGCAACACTCGAAAGGGAGCAGTGCCAGGGCACGGGGGAGTCTCTGCAGGGGAAGCTGTACCCAGGGCTGCTGTGGATGGGAACACGGTTTAAACAAGTTCTGCAGCGCCCTAATTGGATCTGTGCGCTCCCAAATCCCAGCCAGCCCCTCTCTGTTCTCCACTATTTTTAAATCCATCTATTTCCGCTGGTCTCTTTGCTTTGGTGCAGCCTTTTCCACACTGACACTTCTGCAGCCCAGAAATCCTAAATATTCTCATTCTCCCAAGTGTTTAAGCACCAGCTGCACTGGGGACCAGGGGAGCTCAGGGACAGCAGTGCAGGAGATGTGCTGTTTATTGTGGGTTTATGGCACTTTCTGAAGCATGGGAAACTCTTGGCCACAGCCCCACGAGCCAGAAGTGTATTCCCAGTGCAGGATTCAGGGCGTGGGATTGGAGCTGGGACCGGAGACAGAAACCCTGGTGGCAGTCAAGGCTGGAGGAGGTTTTTCACCCTGATCTCACCCTCAAGGACAGAGGTCCTGCTGCCCCAGGCATGCAGGGCTGGCACCAAGGCACACAATTATCTGTTTAGCTGAAGCCAGAGCACTGGGATTTTCCAGCTATTGGGACAACACAGGTGAAGAGGCTCTAAAGGACCTCTGGAATGCATGGTGCCGTGCGCCCAGTGCTTCTCACGCCCACAAGGATTTGTTTGCACTGACTCTACATCAGCCCTGTGCTGCCCAAGGCTCCTGCAGGGCTTTCTGGGTGTCCCCCCATCCTGCCCCACCTTCCACTTCACACCTGCTTCCACAGGGGGACCATGGGGAAATGCCAGGGAAGTCAGGAAAGCTTCAGGCAGCGGTGAATTGCTGGATTCACGGCACGTGGTGAATCAGACAGAGCCCAGAGGGGATTCACTGTGCATCCCACAGTTGGTGAACTCACCTCCAGCAGATCCAATTATTCTATTAACTGGAATTAGGGAGAAAATCATAGTTAAGTTGTTAATTCATCAAGACAGGCACCATCACAGTCACTGAAGATATTTCTGGATTTGAGGGGGGGTCTTTGGAAAATCAAGACAATTCCACAATGCACGAATTGCAGTTCCTCCATTATTTTTGCATGTCCAGCACACAGCTTTGTCATTGGAAACTACAATAACCAGAACTGGGTATTCCATATCCAACAGAAACCCTTGGAAGTTCAGGATTTGAGTGTTTCCCTCCCACTGAACTGCAGCCATGACTTGCATCCTGAACTGTTCAAAACTCAGGAGCTGCCTTAAGTCCTTTGCTGTTGCTTCTCTGCGCTCAGGCAGCAAAGGAGCTTGAAATAATTCCCAACTGGATGGGGCTAAGCCAGATCCATGCAGGAGAGGAGGAGGGCAGCTGCAAGAGGCTTTCACACATGTCTTTGTAACCACAGCATCCCCTGGGTCCCAAACCAGGAGCGATCCTAGGGGGATTCAGGTCTTGACGTCAAAGCCAACAGAGTCCAGAAGTGCAAATAATTTAAAAACCTGAATCCAAGCTGTTTGTGCACGGCTGGGAAACATCCAGCATCCCTCCTGAAGGGAATCAGGAGTGAAACAACGATCTTCATTCATCCAAACCTCCCACCCCACCTCTCCCAAGCACCTCTGCCCCAGGCTGAACAAGAGACCCTCTGTACAAAGCCAAATTCAGCAGCTCTGATGCCTCCTGCAGTGCTGGGAACAGCCTGTCAGATCCAAGGACATGCAGGAGATGTTCAGTGTGCTGAGTGCTGGGCCAGGAGCTTGGAGTGCGCTGCCTGGAGGTGTAGAGAGGCAGCTCCTGCATCTCTTCCCACTGTGGTAAGCACAATTTGGACATCCACGTTGGAGAAAGGCATCAATCATGGTCCCACAGAATACAAAAACACAAAGCAGAGCCTGTTCCTGCCTGGAGTTTACTGCAGAGTAACTAGGAGCAGGGAGGGAAGACAAGGATACAGAGGCTGGTCTGTAAATCCAGAGGACCCTTTGGCCATGAGATCCATCCCAGCTGGATGAGACTGGAGCTGGGATAATCCCACACAGAGCAGCTCCACATCCTGGCTCCCAGCCCTCAGCAGACTGTCTGTGCAGAGAGGGAGAAGATGCCTCTGGGACTCCCTATCCAGTTCTCAGTGTCCTTGTGGAAAAGGAAAGCAGCACAAATCAGCTTGGCTCTGATTCTGCCCCAAACTCCCCTTCCATGCCTCAGTCTCCCCAACTTTGACAGAGGATAATCAGCTTTGCCCAACTTTATAAAAGCCTGGGACATGTGCAGATGCAGATCTGATGAGTCAGATCTGCCTTGTGTGACTCAGCTGGCAGAGCCCATCCAACAGCCACGGAGCTTCCCTTGCTCCAGGATCCGTATTTGCTCTTCATTTCCAAGTGCGTGACTATTCCCAAAACTAAACATGCCTGTGAGTTTCTAAAATTATTTGGGAAGACCAGGAAAAAGCCTTTCTAGCTTCATTCTGAAATGGGAAACAGAGAAAACTTCACTGGACAATCCACAGCTTTCCTCCCTGCAAGTTACAAAAGACAGAAAACAGAGAGTGGGTTTTGCTTCTAAAATTAACATAACTCTCCCTGATGTGGGAATGTGGCTCTGCAATACCAGGAGCTGTGGCAGCACAGGGATGTGACCCTGGAAAAGTCCTTCATGTGTGGATGCAGCCCACTGGCAGCTGGAATAAAATGTGAGCAGCTCCTTCTGAGGCTCCTAGGAGCTCTGCAAGAATGCAGCAGGGTTGCATCATGTGGGCTCCTAGAATCTTCCAGAACCCTGCCACATTTTCATGGGGAATCTGTACAGTACTTGGGAAAAACACACTGCATTTTTCTGCTGGCTTATTTGAAGCAGGAGGAGTATTCAGGCTAAGTGGGGCTTCATGTGGGGACACAGGGAAGATGTCACTTTTTTCCTAAGGGCCTCTGGCCTTGGAGATAAATCCTGGAATACATCCTGGCCTCTTGCAGACACATCCTAAACTGCCACGTTATGGGTTAAGTCCCTGACCCAATCTGGACCTGTGGCAAGGGACATTTGCCTCCCAGGTGGGTGCATTTTGTCATCCCAAGCAAAGCTGCAGCAGCTCAGATCTGGACACAAAGCGGTTTGGTCCCACCACATCAGCATTACATCCCCAGGGCTGGGGCAACCATGGTCCTTGGAAACTAGGGAAGGATGAAACCCTTTTTCCTGTTTGGTTTTACACTAAAGGAGAGATTTTAGATTAGATATTGGGAAGGAATTGTTCCCTGGGAGGGTGGGCAGGCCCTGGCACAGGGTGCCCAGAGCAGCTGTGGCTGCCCCTGGATCCCTGGCAGTGTCCAAGGCCGGGTTGGACAGGGCTTGGAGCAGGTTGGACAGGGCTGGGATAGTGGAAGGTGTCCCTGCCCATGGCAGGGGTGGGACTGGATGGGCTTTAGCATTACTTCCACCCCAAACTAGTCTGAGATCCTGTGATTCCTGCTGTATCTCTCTGGGCAGCTTTTCTGCTGCCTCTGCAAGAGCAGAACAGACAAAGAGGCTGCCAGGCCCCTTCCCAAGCATCCCTTTGCTTACACATCCTCAGCACTCGGCTGAGGAGGACTGCACTCGCTGTTTGTTCCTGCTGGGCCACTGCCCAGGGCTGAGCCCAGCCTGTCCTTCCTGGGATTCATCCCTCCCTTCCTCCTTCCCTGCCTTCAAACTGCTGCACCAACCCCCCAAAGTGCCCAAGGCAGCAAAATCCCCAGCCCTGTCCTGCACTCAGCCCCCTCCTTCCTCTGGCATCAACAGGGGCAGTTTTAGGGCTTGGCTTGTTGGGAACCTGATTCCCACCAAGGAAAACACTTTCAGGGACAGCAGTGGGACTGGGGAGACAGGCAGTTGTGTGACACACTTGCACACAGCTGAGCCCACCCCGCCTCCCAGCCTGAGCAGTGCTGTGCTGGAAGGAGAAGATTGGCTGCCTGAGGATCCCTCTCCAAGCCAGGCTCGGGTTTAGGGGCGTTTCTGTTCCCTCAGCTGGCTCCAGAATAAACGGTTTCCTTTTACATCCCGGTTTCCTCGGGAGAAGCTGAGGGGGGAGCGTGTGGGGCTGAGCCTCCTCTCAGCTTCCACCAAATGGGAAGGGCAGGCAGAGCTCAGACCTCTCACATTCCCATATGCTCCTGAAAAATGCCAGGAAGAGACAAGAGAGAACTCACGGCAGCAGAATGAACTCAGCTTTTAACGAGAGAGGTGCTCCACCACAGTTCCACTCTGGGCAGAGCAGATCAACCACCTGGGCCTTGTCTGCTTGAATTTTGTAATAACGAGTGAAAACCTGGAATTGGCACTTTCCTTGCTGCCTGTTTCCAGTGAGGAAACCGATGTTGCAGCATCCCTGGTGCTCTCACATCCTGCCCTGGAGATGGCCCCTGTGCCCGTGGGGCTGACGTGGCTGACAAACCAAGCACTTGCTTTTCCTTTTGGCTGCTTTTTGGGAGGATCCAGCCAGCCCCAGCCACTGTGAGGCAGAAGGGAGAGGGTAAGGAGTGCACATCACCAGAGCTCATCTTACAATCGCAGAGTTTAAGGTTGGGAAAGTCCTCTATGAGAACTGAGTCCAAACATTAGCCTGGAAAAGGCATCCCAGAGTCCTCCTGGCTTGCCACGACCCCAAACCAGCGCTCCTGGATCAGTGTAGGAACAGCCCAGGACCCCACGGCCCCAGGAGTCCTCCCAAGGAACTGCAAATCCCTCCTGCCACATCCACAAGGATTCCATCTCCTCTTGCCACAGCCCAGCTCCCAGGAAGGTGTGGGATGCAGGGGCTTGCAATTCAACCTGCCATCACCCCTGCTGGCCCTCTGCTGAGGCCACAGAGATGTCATTCTTTCCACCCAAAAGCACCAGAGGAATTCCGCCCCCCTGCCTCGCTGTGTTGGCAGGAAACCCTGTGGATTTTGAACTTTTCTCTGGGAGTATTAAACAGGGATTACAAACTGGGATCAAGGGAATCTCTCTCTGCTGTGCCCTGTGGGAAAGCTGCAGCTGCAGCCTCTGTAGCCTGTCCTCCCTGGTTTGTGCACCACAACATAACTGGATGAAGCCACGGATGGGAAATTTGCTCCATGGCAATCAGGTCTTTTCCTTTTCCTTGTCCTTTTTCTCCTCCACCACACCTGCTGAGGAAGCAAAAGGAGATCAGAGCTTTGCAGAGGATCCACAGAATCTTCCCCTTTAGGACATGTAAACCCAGTGATGTCCCCAAAAGCCTGGAGTTGGCATGGCCAGCCGGGCACAGCAGGCTGGCACAGGGAGTTTGGCTCTCACTGCTGCACTCCAGACAGGCCAGGGCACGGAGCCACGGGATGCAGCCTTTCAGCTCCGCTGCCATCCTTTGTGTGCCGTCTGCTCACACAAAGCTGGGCCCTCCCAGCTCCAGGCAGGCCCCAGCTGGGCATGGCTGAGAGCCAGAGAGGGGGAAAGGGCTGGGATCCCACTCCAGCGCAGGGCACTGCTGCCAGCAGGGCCACGGCTCTGGGATGCCTGAGGCTGAGCTCACAGCGCCAAAGGAGGGTGTGCAGGGAGGAAATTAAAGTGCTGATCCCAAACTTGTCCTTGAGCTGAGCCAGGAAGCAGAATTCCCCCAAAATCTTTGCATGTGGGGACCTGGAGGAGCAGGCCAGCCCTGACTAGCTCTAGAGCAGAGAGGAATCCAGGGAGAGCTCAGAGCCCCTTCCACTGCCTAAAGGGGGCTTGTGAAAAAGACAGAGAGGGATTTTTTACAAGGGCAGAAAGTGACAGGACAAGGAGGAATGGCCTTCCACTGCCAGGGGGCAGGGTTAGATGGGATATTGGGAAGGAATTCTTCCCTGTGTGAGTGGTGACACTAGCTCAGGTTGCCCAGAAAAGCTGTGGCCGCCCCTGGATCCATGGAAATGCCCAAGAGCAGGCTGGACGGGGCTTGGAGCAATGAGGGACAGTGGAAAGTGTCCCTGCTCATGGCAGAGGGTGGCACTGGGTGATTTTAAGGCTCTTCAGTGCTGGCTCCGAGCATCCCTGCCCTCCTCAGCCGTGATCCTGGAAAGCAGAAATCCTGCACCAGCAGTGCCTCACAGCAGCACAGAAGATGACAGACTGTCTCCAGCACAGGAAAACAGGATGAGTCTCCTGGGTCACTGTAAGGTGAAAGTGCAAAGCTGCTGGAGTTTATATTTAAAAAGTCCTGTCCAAAGAACACACAGTGTCTGCTTTCGTAGAAATAAAACCCTCCTTCGGTAGATAATCACGTGCATTAGCAACACTGCTAGAAACAAGAAACCAAACAACCAGGACAGCACCAGTCTGGATGTTTCCTGGCTGGGCATGGATTGTTTCCCACAGAACTGGACTCCTGGATTTCACTGCTCTCCATTCCAGCTGCTCCTCCAGGCCCATTCCAAGCACTGCAACAACGGCCTGGAAATCTCCCTCTGCGTTGTCGTGGGGGCTGTAGGATCACACCCCAGTCACAAAAACTTTGGGTGGTTTTTAATTTGAGGCTGAGTTGACCTGCACTGCTCTAAACCCACGAAAGCAACCCATGCTGGAAATAACTCCAGACAAAAGAAACTCAAGCCCTGTCCTGCGCAAGTGCGGTTTGGAGGGAGGAGCTGGGCTGGAGGAGTGGATGTGCCCCTTTGGCAGCTGCAACCGCTCATTACATGAGCAGGGGAGACGGAAGACGGCAACTCCCAGCTTGGCTTCCCCTTCCCAGTCCCCATCCCACCGCTGGAGGAGCTCCTACGTGGCACTGTGGGGGCTGGGAGCGCCTCTGCACAGCCCGATGGCGGCTGGAAATCACTGGAGAGCAGCAGGAATCCTCCCCAGCAATGCAGATCGGCCTGAGTCCCAGAACTTCGGCCCCGGACAAAACTGTTCACAGGCACGATGAAGCTGTTCGCTGACATTTTGGTAGAACTGACTCATTTTCTGCACATTCACATCCTAAAGCTCTGCAGGGGCTTTTTGTGGCTCCTACCAGGTTGTGTTGTAGAGACAGCAGGAATAGGTTGAAATATACACTTGAAAATCAGGAAAAATCTGAAATACCTTTATGCTGGGCTGCCAGCCCTCAAACACAACTATTTTCATTCTACTCCAAATTCATGTAATTGAGGCAAAGCCATTTCAAGAGACTGAAGTACAGAGCCTGCAGTGTCAAAGGACTTTGGTGCTGGGAGGCAGTGAAAGAAATCAGAAGTTTAAGAGTTTATTTTAAATTTCACTCGGAAGGTGAAAAAATCTTACATGGGAAGTAATTACAGAGAAGGGTTTGAAGGTGGAGCAATTCAGAATTTGGCACAGAAAAGCAGCTGACAGTGGAAGTTTAAAGGAGCTTTTCTGATTTCTCAGCTGGCACATGCTGCTGGTACAAACCAGTAACATTTACCTCGGTATTGATGGTTTAATATCAGCAAATTTATTTTTAATAAAGCCAAAATTGTGCTATAAAAACTCTGGGACCCCACTGTTAATCATTTGTGCGGACACAAAGCACAGCTGACTGCACCAAAATCCGTTGCTTAAGGTATTCCAAAGCTCTTTTTTCCACTGAATCCCTCCTTGAAGGGACCAGATCTCTAAGTACCCCTGAGCACCAAGTTTGTTACAGCTGATGTAGACTTTTTTTACAAAGAGGGCTCAAAGATCTCCTCTTGCTTCAGATGAGAAGTATCTGTTCACATGGCACCATCTGAACAGGTCAGATGAAGGAAAAGGTCACTTTTGGATGCCATTGTCTAGAATAGGTGGGCTATGAAAGGGAATGGAATGGTCCTTCCAAAGCAAGATGCTTCCAAGGCAACAAACAGAATATTCAAAGCCAGAAGGAAAAATCAGATGCTGTTTGCTACTACAGCAACAGGAGGCTGAGAGCTGCTGTGTTCAGAGGGAACCAGAAAAACTTGGCAGAGCCAAAATTAGGGAGGAAAATGAAATTACAATGTGATTAAAAGGGAGTCATAGGCATCAGTTAGAGAACACAAGGATGCAGCATGCTTCTGCTGATGTAACCATCCATGAGGTGGGTGGTACCTCGAATATCCCTACATCCCAGATTGCCATGAAAACAATCCTGTGCTGTCCTAAAACATGACAAGGTTGAATCAGAGTTTCAACACTTGTGACTCAGCAGAAACCTCTCCATGGCACAGCTTCTATGGACACCCTGTGCCAGGGCCTCACCATCCTCACAGCCAGGAATCCTTCCCAAGATCCCATCCATCCCTGCCCTCTGGCAGTGGGAAGCCATTCCCTGTGTCCTGTCCCTCCATCCCTGGTCCCAGGTCCCTCTCCAGCTCTCCTGGAGCCCTTTTAGGCACTGGAAGGGCTCAGAGCTCTCCCTGGAGCCTTCTCTTCTTTCTTGGAGGTCACCAATCAGGGCACACTTCAGAAGGGGCAGGATGGGGCAGGTGTTAAACACTGGCTGCCTGAGACTGCTCCAGTGGTGGCTGAAGCCCTCTGCACCACCCCTGACTTGGTATGGAGGGTGACAGTCCAGAAACAAAAAAAATTAAATGTATCACTACCTGCCTTTGGTGCCAATAACCATCCGGCTGCAGGAGATGCCAGGGGCAGGAAGAGGATGGAAGTAAGATGGACTCGAGCCCTGTAAAAAGGCAAAAGCACGCTTTGGTCACGGAATAGCTGCCCACATTCCTGCTGCAAGGGCTGGCTGGGCTCAGGCAGGGGACAGGCTGGGGCAGCTCCGCGAGCGCGCATCCCCCATCCATCCCGACCCCCCTTCGGCGGAGCGGGGCCGGCATTCCCTGCCATTGGCGGCGGGCCGGGAGCGAGCTGGGACGGATCCTCCCCTTCCTCTCCCTCCCAAGCATTTTTGAGAGGGTTTTCCCAACTTTCCAGAAGTTTCTCGCCGGCCCCTTATATACCCCCTCCGCAGGACCGGGAGGTGCACAGGGAGCCGAGCAAAGCCGCGTCCCGACCCCGCAGGTAGGAGCGGGGGACCCGGGGGACCCCGGGCTGGCAGGGTGGGGACCGAGCTGAGATTGCAGCAGGGGAGGGGGGTGGGGCTGGATTTTGGGGTCCTGCAACCTCCTGGCTGTGCAAAAAAAACCCGAGGGGAGGGTTATGGCATGGGAGAAGGGGGTGCGTGGGGGGTAGGCTGCAACGGGGTGGGTGGAAGTGGGGGATAGGGGTACAGACTGTCCCATGAGCTAGCTCTGGGTTTTTGAGGAAAGGTATGAAAAAAAATCCCCCAGCTGCCTCCAGTTTGCAAGAGGTGGTCACAGTGAAGCTGCAGGAGAAGCTTTCCGAGAATGACGAAAAAGAGAACGGGAATAAGGGAAGCTTTAGGTTGGTGTGAGTGAAATCCTCCAGCCCCTGCTCTGGCTCAGCCTGGGAGCCTCCAGGACCCTGGGCACGATCCCAGCACAGGAATGAGAGCTCTCCCAGCAGCCTCCTGCCACAGGACGGCCCGAGCCGTCCTTCCGCTGCCCTAACCAAGTGTCACATCCCTCTGGTGACATGGAAATGGCCTTTTGCCTGCACTCCTCTGCCCTGCTCCCGGGAGAAACACAGCCCTCGGAGGGGTGCACTCCACATCCCGCCAGGAAAGCGGGTCCCGACAGCTCCAGGGAGGGCTGTGGAATGCCACGCTGGCACTGGGCGTCCCCTCGCTGTGGGAGCACAGGAGAGGATGTTGCTGGCTGTGCATTCCCCACATTCCCTCCATTTTCACCACGGGTTATGAATTCACCCATAATTGCTGCCGTAATCCAAGAATGGGCAAAATTTCTCCCTCCTGGGCTGTGTGACTCAGCAGAGCCCAAATCTGTCACCCGGCCCTGAAGTAACAATCCTTTTTCCAAGCTGAGGATGAAGCAGGGCAGGCCACCCCCTGCTCGCAAGAGAACTACTCCGTGTATCTGTTTTCTTTCAGAAAGAAAAAGGCAAACGTTGACCTCACTATGAAACAGTTTCAAGGTATCCTTAGAAATAAACGGGAAATAGAAAACCAGAAGGAACCTCCTCAGACTTCCAGTGTTTGTCACCCTGGCTGCACTTTAAAAGAGTGTCGAGGGCAGTTCTGAGCCTGTTGCACAAATCTTTGCTCTTGAGGCAGCTGGGACGGCTCTTCCCTTTATCAGAAACCTCGCTCCCATAAAGGATTTTAGGCTGCAATCGCCTCCCTCTCTGAGGCCACATAATTCTCACTCTGGCAAAGGGTCCCTGGTGGAACTGCGCACTCTCTTAGCCCGGGGCTGCGTGTTTCCTTCCCTATGTAATCCCAGCGGGCCCTTCGCTTCCTGCTTGGAATGCTTTAACCCCACTGCAGCCTTTCCCTGCCTCCCCACGCCACGGGCAGCCCCTGAGGCTGGACAGGAGCAGGGTGGGAGGAGAGGAGCGCCAAGCAACAGAACTTCAGTGTAGTTTTGCAGCTCCTGTCAAGGAAAAAGTCTCCCAAAAGCTGGAGGTGGAATTTAAGGCCTGAGGAGCTGCCAGCAGGAAGGTTTGCTGAGTGAAGGCAGGAGGGAGGGGAGGTGTGGGGCCAGGTGGGATGAGCTCCAAAGGGCTTCCAGGCACTTAGGACTGGTCAGTCTGTACATGCACTGGGGGCTCAGAGCCCTTGCTGGGGATGGATGGGTTCACCTACGTTGGGATGAGATCCATCCACCTAAGGCATGAACTGAAGGCTCTTCTGGGGGAAAATGAGGCTCCCCCACCACCCTCTGCCCCCATTACCTCCCCCGGCAGGGCTGGACAGGCAAACCAAAGTCGAAGAGAGCTGATCAGACAGTGCAGGATCTTCCAGGGCTGCCTCTGGCTTTGCTTGGTGGAAGCTCACGTGCTCCATCTAGTGCCAAGGAGGCTGAGGATTTGGGGCCCGGGCTGGGGTCCCCAGAGAGGACGGTCCTTGCCACGCAGCCCTTGGGTAAAGGGGCAGCACTGTGCTGGGTGGCCCCAGGCAGCACAAATATTTTGCTTCCAGCTCCTCCTGATGAGGGCAGAGCTTTGTCCTGCTCTGGGGACAGAATCATGGGATGGTTTGGGTAGGAATGGACCTTAAAGTTCACTCATTCCCACTCCCTGCCATGGGCAGGGAAAACCTCCCCTTATCCCAGGTTGCTCCAAGCCCCATCCAGTGTGGCCTTGGAACTTCCAGGGATCCAGGGGCAGCCACAGCTGCTCTGGGAAGCCTGTGCCAAGGCCTCACCACCTTCACAGGGAAGAATTTCTTCCCAATATTCCATCTAACCCTGTCTTCTTTCACTTTAAAGCCATTCCCCCTCACCCTGTCAAGGTCACGTGAGAAATACCTGTTGATACATCCCCTGACCCTTCCTTAAATCATTCACTGTAGATTAACACTGGAATACAGGGAAACTGCTTAGGAAGGAAGCTTTCATTCCAAATGCACAGGCTCTGCTTGCCAGGGTGCAGCCTGCACCCCTGAAGATTAATTGCGGCTCAGGATAGACTTGGGATGGCTGCACCCCAATGAAGCACTGGGGCAATGCCAGCCACTGGAAGGAAGGAGTGGGTTTCCCTGGAAGAGCCCCGGGGATCTCTGGATGCTCCAGGAAGGGTTTGGATCATGCTGATGGTGAATTTTCTTGCCCAGCAGGTCCTGGGAGGTGCTGGGTGCTGCTGAAGCCATGTGGATTATCGTGGGGCTGGCCCTCCTGGGCCTCGCCGCGGCCGTGCCCTCGGAGGACAGGAAGCTGAGCGACAAGGCCACCACGCTGGCCGAGCGCAGCACCACGCTGGCCTTCAACCTCTACCACGCCATGGCCAAGGACAAGGACATGGAGAACATCCTGCTGTCCCCCGTGGTGGTGGCCTCGTCCCTGGGGCTGGTGTCCCTCGGGGGCAAGGCCACGACGGCCTCGCAGGCCAAGGCGGTGCTGAGCGCGGACAAGCTGAACGACGAGTACGTGCACAGCGGGCTGTCCGAGCTCCTCAGCGACGTCAGCAACAGCACCGCCCGCAACGTCACCTGGAAGATCGGAAACCGCCTCTACGGGCCCGCCTCCATCACCTTCGCCGAGGACTTCGTGAAGAACAGCAAGAAGCACTACAACTACGAGCACTCCAAGATCAACTTCCGAGACAAGAGGAGCGCCCTCAAGTCCATCAACGAGTGGGCGGCCCAGACCACGGATGGGAAACTCCCAGAGGTCACCAAAGACGTGGAGAAAACTGACGGGGCCCTCATTGTCAACGCCATGTTCTTCAAACGTAAGTTCTACCTTCGCTTCTTGGTACAAGTGACCCAAAACCTCCCCTGAGCCAGCACACAGAATCATGGAATGGTTTGGGTTGGGAGGGGCCCTAAAGATCATCTAACAGCCCCCAGGGAAGGTGGACAAATCCTAGGTCCACTGGAGGCAGCTCTTCATCAGTGGTTGGGAACTGTGCATGGGAATTACTGCCCACCCCCTTTTCTCACCAGCTGTGTTCCTCCTTCTCCTGTAGCTCACTGGGATGAGAAGTTCCATCATAAGATGGTGGACAACCGTGGCTTCATGGTGACCCGTTCCTACACCGTGGGAGTGCCCATGATGCACCGCACAGGTGAGTGGGAAACCTCCTGCCCCACACCAAGAACAGCTGGAGTTAGGAACATGGTTCTCCCTTACCCAGATTCCCACCAGCTGCTTCCAAGATCGTTTTGGAATGATCACAAGAGAGAGCAAAGCAGGGGAGTGTTTGCTCTACCGATTCAGTTTCCCTGTGAGCAGAGAGAATCCACGTTTACTACAAGATGCTTGGCTGTTGGGAACAAATCCTGGCTCATCACATAAATGAGAGCCACAGCCAACTCCAATAATGCTGGGCCACTTCACAAAAGGATGTTTAGATTCTCTTCCCCTCCTGGTTGGGGAAAGTCCAGGCTGAATTCATTTTGCCTCTGCTGCACATCTCACTGTTCCCTGTTTCTGGTTTCAAGGTCTCTACAATTATTATGATGATGAGACAGAGAAGCTCCAGGTGGTAGAGATGCCACTGGCTCACAAGCTCTCCAGCATGATCTTCATCATGCCAAACCACGTGGAGCCTCTGGAAAGAGTGGAGAAACTGCTGAACAAGGAGCAGCTCAAGACCTGGACTGGCAAGATGAAGAAGAGATCAGTGGCCATCTCGCTGCCAAAAGTTGTCCTGGAAGTCAGCCACGACCTTCAGGTAAAGGAGGACCTTAAACAGTCGGGCCTTGCAGTTCTTTGGGATGGGAGGAACGACGGTGGGATGGTGGGTTATCCATGCCTCCTGCCCCTCTTCCCTCTTGCACGGTGCCATCTCTGGGAGGGTTGCTGACCTCTTGTCTTCTCCTAGAAACACTTGGGTGGTCTGGGCCTGACAGAAGCCATTGACAAAACCAAGGCTGACTTGTCCAAGATCTCTGGCAAGAAAGACCTTTACCTGTCCAACGTGTTCCACGCCGCGGCTCTGGAATGGGACACGGAAGGGAACCCCTACGACGCCGACATCTATGGCCGAGAGGAGATGAGGAACCCCAAACTCTTCTATGCTGACCACCCCTTCATCTTCATGATCAAGGACACTAAAACCAACTCCATCCTCTTCATCGGCAGGCTCGTGAGGCCCAAAGGCGACAAGATGCGCGATGAGTTGTAGTTGGGTTTGTTTTGGTTGGTTTTTTTTTTTTTTTTCCCCAGAGCTTTGGTTTGTGTGTGTTTTTAGGGGGGGATTTTGACAAATGGGAAACACTATTTTGTATCCTTCTCGAACCATGGGTGCTATTCAGACCAGGGTGCATTGTGAGGAGAAACCAGCGTACACTTTACCTCACCCCAAAATCCAGGTTGCACAAACCCACCTCCAGAGAGGAGCAGGGGAGGCTGGCACTGGAGGGTCACCAGAAGTCAGCTGAGGTGGCCACGTTGAAGCTAAGCTCCTCCCTGCACTGGTTAAGCCTCCTGCTCAGTTCCTTGCTGCTGCACCAGCCCTGCCAAGGCACCACCCTCCATCCCAAACGCTTCCATCCCACCACACGCTTACCGCTGCCGCTTTTCTCCCGCTTGGGTGCCCTGCGGCACCGCTCAGAGCTGTTCCCCACTTCTCTCTTCTCTCTCCAGGGGTGTGTAACAGAGCTCCAAGGGCCAGCTGTGCAGGGCCCTGGAGCAGAGCAGGTGGCAGCACAGGAGAACCGAAGTTGTATGGAGTTGTGCCCTTCTGTCCTGCCTAACCCTGTGCTCCACGTTTGATACTCCTCAGGGAGAGCATCAAAGCCAAGAGAACCTTGGATCAACGCTTTATGGAGAACTAAGGGGCTTTGGGGTGTCAGGGGGAGCCCAAAGCGCAGTTTGGGTTTCTAGAAAGGGCAGCCTGAGGTCCCTTCAACACTCCACCCCCTGGGATCACTGAGGGGTGTAATTAAACAAATAGTTATTCTCACTTCTCTTGGAAGCGCTCTGCAGCAGCCTGTAGGGCTGGGAAAGACTCCATTCCCACTGCCAGGGCACTCCCGGTTCAGACCAGTGCTGGTTCCAATCAGCTCCCTGTGGAGCTGATCCAAGGCACTCCTGGCTGGCTTCTCACAGGGAGGTGGGATCAGGTTCACCTCCACTTTCTTGCTTAATTAAGCACAAAGCTTTAAAGCTGCCATTACCTGACTTCCTAATTATGCTCTGCTGAAGCTCCATGGTACTTTAGCTCCCTGTCTGCTGACCTGGATAAGGGGACCCTGAAAAACAAAGGTATTTATAGTTATATTTATGTCTGATAATTAGCAGGTTCCACAGCCCGATCCAGGCTATTCCTAACTTCTCTTCAAGGGATATCATCAGGTCAGTACTACTTAAAGGAGCTGATGTTATCCTAGGAGCATTGCAGCACTTGCCACGCACTGAGACACACCACAAGGCAAATACTGAGATTACGGAAATGAGGAAAATCCATGCATCCCAATGGAATTGCCAGTTCCCTGAAACCAGCATGGAGCACCTACATGGCTTTGCTTTTATCTCCCTGCCAATTTTCCCTGCTGACATAGAAGCCCATTACTGCATATTCCCAGGTGCTGGGAGGCAGGAGGCAATGCCAGGGATGTCCCCGAACGTGGGACACTTCCCGGTGAATCAGCGCACTGAACCCACATGCAGAACGTTCTGGAGGCTGGGGTGAAAGGGGTGGGCAAGGCAAGAACACACTGTGGGATATTGTGAATAATTTGCATCATGTGGATGCAGGTGTCTGATGGCTTTTATTGTCTGTTCTTGTACCACACAGTGACAGTTGTGTAATTTTGCAATAAAACTTTTTCAATGAACCCCTGGCAGCTGGAATCCCTTGTTGACGAAAATGAACTCAGGGAGGTTCCTTGCTATCCCTAAATCCAGGACACCCTAATGTAGCAACTATGGACAAAAATTACTCAATACACAAGATGAATTCCCATGGCACATCAATCATGATAAATGAACACTCTTAGCAGCTTTTCCCTTCACTGTTTTCTCCTGAAACTGCAAATAGCCAACACTTTTAATGCTCCACAAGTGCTCTGTCCTGCTGGGCCATTTAGCAGAATAAGAAGTGAGCTGACAACCACGGGGACCAGCCTTCCTGACCCTCCAAGATAAAGTTCCTCCAGCTGGGATCTACTCTGGGGAAACAGAGGAGGAAAAAAATGCAAGCTAAAGAAAGATACTTTCCCCAGGTGGAAAATCCAGCAGTGGCAGACCCTGCTAATCCATGTTCTCCCACTGCTGGAAAGGGATGAACCTTCTGCCACCAACAAGCAAAACTAAAGGCACAGACATGTCCCCTTTTCCCTGGGCTGGGCAAGCACACACACCCCTGGGGAGCTCCTCCCACACTGGAAAAGCACCAGGTGCTTCCTAATATTCACTATAGGGAATTACAGAAGCCATCTCCAGCACCAACCACAGCAGGGACATCATCAACCTGGAACAGCAATATTGAAACTAACTCAAAAGCCTCCCAGCGTTCCTGAGTTCATCCTACCCCTAGCTCATCTTCCAGGGCTTGTGTCCAAGCACCCAAAAAACACAGGGAACTGAATGAGCTCTCTCTTTTGGAGCTTCTAACACCTCAGGGTGGTGGTAACCCCAACCAAGACACATGGAAAAGATGTTCAGCTCACACCTGCAGCCACAGCTTCTCTGGGAACCCTGTGCCAGGGTTGGTTTCCCCACCCTCCCAGGAACAATTCCTTCCCAATATCCCATCCATCCCTGCACTCTAGCAGTGGGAAGCCCTGTGTCCTGTCCCTCCAGGCCCTTGTCCAAAGTTCCTCTCCAGCTCTCCTGGAGCCCCTTTAGGCACTGGTAGGGCTCTAAGGTTTCCCTGGAACCTTTTCTTCCCCATTACCTGCACATCTCTTGACTCTTACAAGTGACCAGCACTGTGAGATTAACAGGGTAATGGACAGGGATGGAGAGCTTTTAACCAGGAAGAAGTGGAGCAATCTCCAGGAAATCCAGCTGTCCCTGGGAGGCAGCAGAAGAGATTTCTAACCACCACTACCTACCACATGGGACTGTTTCAGAATTTAGAGACAACATGCAAAACTGGGTGTGACTTTCATCGCTTCAGATCTTCCCACTTTTAAATATTTCCTGCTCCTGATCTGACATAGCTGCTTTGTCACCTGTTATATTTTCAGATTATTTCCAAATTCAAATTTGTAAAAAACAATTATAGTTGGCACTAATCTAATATTTATAACTATTCAAATCTTTGCACTGAATGATGTGCACTGAAACCTGAAATCATTCACTGACACCTGAAGAAGGTACATCTTGTTTCTGAAACTAACAGATTTCCAGGTGTGCCAGAGAAGCTGGGAACAGCAAGGCCAAGGCTCCCTAGACAGACCAGTTTGGAATTCCAGCTCCTAAGCTGCCACCCTTGTTCCTGCAGAGCAACCCCCTAAAAACTGAAATGTGGATGTGAAAGCTAGTCCTAAACAAAGCTTGCACACAACAAACAGGCTTTAAACTCCTCAAAATCTAAACTCCTTGATCCTGCACATACCTGATCGGCTCTGATGTGCCTGTCTCTTCCCATTCCTGCCCAGACTTCCACCAGATACTCCCATCTCACAGCTTAGGACAGAAGGTTTGAAATCCTGAGCATCACTTTTGCTCTCACCCCACAAATCCACACCCAAAGCTACCTGACCATAGCAGGAGCTGCACTGGCCTGGGTACTGCCAAAAAAGCTCCCTCTTCTGGAAGCACTGGCTAAGAGACTGGGATGCAGGGAACAGCCACCAATACTCCATGGACTGTGTGTTACTCATGACCCTCTAAACATGGAATTGCTGCTCCAGCTCTATCTATCGTAGATATCAGTGCTTTATTCCCACTTTGTTGGGATCAGGATCTGGTGAAGTTCACTCCAGAAGGGGAACACAGCAACAGAATTCCTTCCACACCAAAGGCGGGTGCAAGGTCTCCCTGGAGTACATCCTGAGAAAATAAAATTTAAAAAAGGAAAAAAAAAAAGAAAAAAAAAGGGAAAAAAAATAAAAAGAGAGAAAGCACCTTCACAAACACTGTCTTTTGGGATTTTATTAAGAGATGTTTTCAGGACAGACAAGCTTCTGGTTGCAGATGTTACAAACCCTACAACGAGAAACAAAACACTCAGTGAGCTGGGGGGCAAACTCCATAACCATCATCCTATCCCAAAGAAAGAACAAACAAAGCTTTCCAATTAAACTCCATTTCTCATTTCCTGCTTTCTGGCCAATGATCCCCCTTTTACCCACTGTGGCAGATCTTGCCAGATTCCTTGGTAAGACATCAAACTGTGATTACTTCCCTACAAAAGCAGCCTACAAATTGTTCTCAGGCGGCTTCTAAGACTATCCCAAGCTGGATCCTGGGGCAGGACAGGATGGATATATGAGGAATATATTCCCTGTGCTGCCAGCTGCACACTGGCAGCAGCTGGCACAGCACCAACACATCCATGTACCCAAACCAAGTCACTCCAACCGTAATAATCCAAGGTCTCCAAATCCATGCTGTATAACACAACATGGAGAAAGGCAAGTGGACAGATCCATCATCTCATCTCCAGAGGAGTGTTCTGAGCTGCTCTGCCACATACCTTGAACCCTGTCCCCTTCACCCAGCACAATGCTCAAACCGGTCACTGCACGGGGCACAACCCAGCAGCCTGTCTTCTCAAAATCCCACCTTCCAGTGGTTTTGGGGGCCTGAAACCTTTTCTACATGGATCCTCAGCACATGTCCCTCTCACAGCTCCCAGGCACTTACCCCTCAGGCAGTGGGCACTGGCTGAGGCATGGCTGGCTGTTCTGGTTTGCCACCTTTCTGCTCTGAAATGGGGGTGGTGGGCAAAATCTCTTCTTTGGGTTCCACGATGCTGACGTGGTCTGGCAGAGGCTTTTTGGGGCCAATCTTTCCACTGGGGTCCCAAGGCAACATAATCTTTACTTTGATTCCCAGTACTCCTGCAGCGTGACAGGGTAAGGGAAACACAGAATAGATCAAGCATACGTTCAGGGGATGAGCACCAAGGTTACAAAATATCTCTCTGCACATTGAAGCTCTGCTGACAACACTGTAACTCAGACATGCAACAGCTTAAAATCTAATTACTGTGACTTCATATCAGTGTAAATTCAGGCAACAAAGTTGGATATCCAAAGTTATTCAACTCACTGCCTTGGCTGACTGCAGTTCTATCCTCAACTCATTCTAAGCCTGGTTTTACACTCTGTCCTCTTCCTCAGCTCATTTTTCTAGGAAATTCCAGGGTTTTTTTACATCCCTTCTCAGACAAATGCCTCTAAATCATCCAAAGAGCAGGACATCCTGGCCAAGGCAGCCTTAGCACAGCACCACAGAACGTGGCACAGAGCAGGCTGCAAAGACACGAGGATGTCCCTTCTGACTCGTCATCGTATCATCACCGAAGGGAAGCTGGAGAACAGCTCTGGCTGTGTTGGGATCCCTACACCAGGAATTCTGCAACTGATTAACCCAAAGCCAGCTAAGACACCCAAGTCATTTGTGTTTTACCAGGAGGTTGAACAAGTGGAAGCAGGCTTAGCTGGGAAGACTGTCTGACACTTGTAGCATCCCTGCTCTCTCTGCCCATCCTGAGGAGCCAGGAAAACCAGAATCCCAACTGCAAAGGGCTCTGAAACCCAGCCAACTTCATCTGAAAGCTATCACCAGCCTCAGAGGCCCCAGGACACAGGTGAGAGTGTCTGGAAAATCTACAGCCACATTCCCAACTGGAAATAATCAAACACCGTCAGCAGAGAAGTGGATGACCTGGTATGACCACACTGGCTGCTGAAGGCCCACCCTCGGCTTTCCATTCCCAAATGACTTCTACTTTAGATGTAATGTTCAAACCCCACTGTGAGAGTTCAGTTGCAAAAGCCCAAGGAAACAGGATTTTCCGAGTCTCAACCATCCACAGTAGCACAACTGAACTACTCTGTGAGATCAGAGGTGCATCAAAACCACGTGAGTTTCAACCCACGGATGCCAGTGGGAAATCTCCAGCCTGCAGGAATGGGATGCCAGGAGCTGAGATTTTTTTGTCTCTGAAGTTCCAGAGAAGGAAGGCAAGAAAGCTGCACAGGGATCTGCATGCCAGGCACTCACCCTGCCGGAGTAGGACGTGACGCACGGCTGTGTCCACGTAGTAATTCACTGGGTCCCCACTGTGGATCATCAAGCCATCCACAAACTTCATGGATTTGGCCCGCTGACCTCGGAGTTTGCCGGACACAACGACCTCACAGCCCTTGGCCCCGCTCTCCATGATGAAGCGGAGGACACCGTAGCAGGCTCTGCAGGGAGAGGACAGCCAAGCCATGAGCCCACTCTGCCAGACCCACAGGCCTCCCTGGAGGAATTTCACAATTCCAATCCCAGTTTCATGTGTCAGGAGTGCAGCTCCCATCCCTTCTCAGACAAATGCCTCTAGTTCATTCACTGGTGACAGGAGGCTGCTGCTGAAGGACCTCGCGCAGCGCCACAGAACGTGACACGGCGGAGGCCCCGCCACCAGAGCCACCCGCTTCTGACTCGTCATCGTCTCATCACCGAGGGGATGGGAGAGCAGGGCCACTGCCACCCCAGCCACAACACAACCACCAGGCCTGGAATGCTGCCTGGTTCACCATTTATTCCCAAAGGACACCCACAGACAACCTGCAACCATATTCTTCATCCTATAAAGTAACCATGAACTCAACAAAAGTTTCAGTGCGACATTACCAGGTTAAACCCTCAAACTGCAGAGGAGCTGTTTTCTGGGAATGGTACTGGAGTGCCGCAGTTCCCCCACGGGCAGGCTGCTGTACTCACCTGCGCACTGCCAGCCCTCCCAGGAGCTTGTAGCGCAGGGACTCGGCCTGGGCGATGGCACACAGGCCCCTGGTGGCCACCTTCTCGGCGTAGAGCTGCACGGGAGACAGGCACACTCACAACAGGGCTCCCTGCCACGCAGGCACAGCCCCTCAGCAGCCTGGGCTGGGAAGGGTCACCCCGTTTCACCCCTGCCACCACACCGGGGTGCTCCAACCTGGCCTTGAACAATTCCAGGGATGGGGCAGCCACAGCTTCTGGGCAGCCTTGGCAGCTCCTCATCACCCTCAGAGTAAATTTAACTTTTGCTTTAGCAGAACACAGGAGCTTCATTCTTCTCTACTCCCTACATTCAGCCCAGTTAATCCTTTCACATTTAAAGGCAACAGCTTTATCCTGCATTCCCTTCCCTGTATAATGTGATCCAGCAGCACTGGGCAAGCTGGAATAAATGAGCACCACCCCAGCACATTCCCCCTCCCTCCCTGATTTGCTTTAGAGCAAGGAACTAGTAACAGGAGCAGATGTCATGGAACAGAACTACAGAATCCTCTGGGTTCCATGGACCCTTTAAAGGACACCTCATCCAGCATTCCCCAGGAAAAACATCTTTAATGTCAATGATCAAAAATAACTGGTATGTCACTTTATGTTTTGTTTCCCAAAGATCCTTCTGCAGCAGAACAGTATCTTTGTAATTTATTTTCCATTTCAGGGCAGTAGTATTTTTTGAGGCCAAGTAACACATGGCCCAAGTTACTCTGCCACCACAAATCCAAATGCACCACCCAGTTCCTGAGACAGTTTTACCTCCACGCTTCCCTCAGGGAATCCAAACCTCTTCTGCACCACAGCTGTCAGCTCCCGGATCCGGCGTCCCTTCTCTCCCAGGACATTCTGAGTTCTGCAGGAAAGTAAGTACAGGACAACTGAGAAAAGTGTCCCCAAGAGTGAGATGGGAGACAACCCTAAGAGGTTTCAGAGCATCCCCATTCAGGAAGGCTGAGTTACCTGGTGGCAAGGATGATAATCTCAGTCCTGGTCGGAGTGACCCGGACTTCCACTCCGGAATATCCATCCTCAGCCAGTTCCCGAGTCAGGAACTCGTTCAGCTCAGCTTTGAAGATGCCATCAGCGACAAACTAAAAGGCAAACGGACAAAATCAAGGTCTTGTCACATTCTGAACTTGAGTGCAATTCACCCAAATTCCTCCTGCAGCCAACAGTCTCTCCTGACACCTTCCTCCTCCTCTGAGAGAAATCACAGAATATTCTCAGCTGGAAGGGACCCACCAGGAACACCAAGTCCAACTTTTACACGACCAGCCCAGGGACTGAACTCACAACCCTGACTTATCAGCACCGTGCTCTGCCCACTTAGGATGCAGCAGTGGAGAAAAATGGAACTCCCTTCCCTAAAGTTCTTAGGAATAATCCACTGCTAGCAGGAGTCTACACCAACCACTGCCTGACCCACAGGTGGCTACAGCCACTGTTCACGCTGGAGTCACAGCTCTCTGCTGTAATTCGGGAGTGATTTACGGGAAATAATCAGCGGGGTCAGATCCTTTCCCCAGCGCCACGGGAAGCTGCCGCTGGCACTCCTGACAGCCCAAACCTCCCTCGCTCCCCGGGACAGGCAGCGCCCCGTGTCCTCCCGGCCGCAGAGCGCGGCAGCCACTACCCGCAAACCCTTCCCACTGGAAAGCAAAGGGAAAACCCGGCAAATCCCGGCTCCCAGCGCCGCTCCGCACCTCCGAGCGCAGCCCCGCGCGCGGCCCTGGGGGAGCGCCCGGTCCATCCCGCCGCCATGTTCCGCGCCGGGCCCCGCGCCGCATCCGCCGCCATCCTCCCCCGTCCGCCGCCGGCCCCGGCCGTGCCCCCGCCCCGTCGGCTGCCGGGGCCGCCCCGGGCGATGCGGCAGCGCCCCGATGCCGCGGAGGATCCGTGCGGCCGCGCTCACCTTGCGCTTCTTGGAGATCTGCACCGCCATGATGAGCCGCGGCCCGGCGGAAAGGAGGGAGCGGGCCCCGCGGGCGGCGCTATATCCGCCTTCCGCCGCGTCCCATTGGCTGGTGTTGGCAAGGGGGAGCGAGCGGGGCACGATGGGAGATGTAGTCTTTGCCACGTCGCCATGTTGGGGAGGGCTGGGCCATGTGTACGCCCCAAAGCGTCGTTAAACGGGATCTAAATCCCGTGGAAACGGACACGAGAGGCAGCAGGGTATAAAATAAAACAGATAAATGATAATCCACCTCGGGCTTATACCTGGAGACCTGCTCTGCCCAGTCGTTGCTATCAGAGTGCTCTGCTGTTATCCAGGAAATCACAGCATGGCTTGGTTGGGAAGTGACCTTAAAGCTCATCCCGTTCCACCCCCTGCCATAGCAGGGACGCCTTCCACTGCCCCAGGTTGCTCCAAGTCCCAATATCCAGCCTGGCCTTGGACACTTCCAGGGATCCAGGGGCAGCCACAGCTGCTCTGGGCACCCTGTGCCAGGGTCTCCCCATCCTCCCAGGGAACAATTCCTGCCCTCTGGCAGTGGGAACCCGCATCCTCTTGTCCTGTCACTACATATATATATATATAGGTTTAGGGATTGTAGGGGATTACAGAATTCATACCAATAATGGCTAGAGTTGATGCACAGCCTCCAGGAAGCAGAGATTTAATCTGCATTTTGTCATGGATGTTATTATGGTTTGCAGTTGGACCTGATGATCTTAAGGACTTTTTCCAACCTGAGGGATGCTGTGAAAATGCCCAGGGTGCTCCTGACTACAACCACAGCAGGAACAGCAGTAGGAGCAGAAAAAACCTCCCTCCCAGCACACAGAGGATCCCAGTCTCCTCTTTGCCAGGGAAAAGCCCACTTTACCACTAGATGTCAGTGCAGACGGTTTCCAGGGTGGGAAAAGCTGCTTCCCCAGGGATTCATTTATCCCGAACTGGAGGGATGGCGGAGCATCCCACGGTGCGCTTGGCAAAGGCAGGTGGCGGTGGCGGCGAGGAATTGTGTCCCCTCCTGTCACCAAACACCTTTGTCTCGCTTCTGGTGTGCCCAACCATCCTGCTCTTCCCTCAGCCAGCTCTCCCTGCTCTCCCTGAGCCTAAGATTCTCTGTCCCATACAGAACATCAGACTTTGGAGAAGTGTTGCCAGCAGCTGGGGACGTCTCTGTGCAGGGATTTGAGCCCTACAAACTGGGCTCGCAAATAATTTGTCAGGAAAGACCCTCCCAAGCTGCACAAACCCCACTCTGCTGGTTTCCAACATGGAACAACCATACTTTCAGAGCAGAAAAGATCTGCCCAAGATCATCTGGTTTTTTTAGGCTGAGTTTACCCAGGAGGGGCTCACCCAATATATTTCTGTATCACATAAAGGCAGCAAAAGGCACAAGAAAAGGAAAAAGCCTGAGCCTGAGGCGTGTCCCCTTTTCCATGGCCTATTAAGGACAAACTATGTTTCATGTCAGCATTTCAGGGTCAGCACCCAGGGCTGGAGCCAGGCACAAAGCAGGGCCTGAGTGGTGTTTGGGACCAAAGGAATGTCCCCTGTCCCCCCAGACATGGCCTGGTTCAGCCAGTGGGCTCCGAGCTGTGGCTTTCACATTTCGGTGCCTTCCCCAAATAGCAACGTGGGATTCCTCCCTCAGCACCCACCATCCCTGCCTGCAGCCCAAGCCAGCCCTGGGTGACGCTCCCAAGTGCTGGGAATGGATTCTGGGCAGGTTGGAGATGTCCCTGCTGACTGCAGGAGGGTGGGGTTAGATGACCTTTTAAGGTCCCCTCCAACCCGAGCCATTCCACGATTCTGTGAAGGCATCCCTGCTCCATCCCTGCTGAAATGGAGGCTGGCAAGAACATCCCAAAAAATCTATGACACACCTGCACCCCTCTCCACAGAGAGCTCAGACGTGGTCCTGCAGGTCCCAGTGCCTTCCCAGGCCCAGCAGTGGCTTGGGCCTGCAGCAGGCCTGGGATTATCCATGAATTCCATGATGAGTGACGGACACTCAGGTTTCTGGGTCCCCACCCTCGGGGACTGCACCCCTGCTGTTCCCCATTTCCCACTTTATTGTGGAGCCTGCCATGAGAGGGCAGGGGCTGCCTTGCCACAGGAGCTCCTTTTGTCCCCAAAGCACATCAAGGGGATGGAAAATACTTGGGGTTGCTCCAGCCAGGACCCTCCCTAGCTCTGGGCACTAAACCCAGGCTGCAGCCCCTGATCTGGCAGCAGCAGTCAGATCTCCTCTTGGACAGGCAGAAGCAAAATCAGAGATGCACAGGAAGGATGTCACCCCGGGATGTGGCACTTGGCAGCAGCAGGAAGCCCCATGCCCGTGGGGAGGGGCCCTGGCAGGTGCTGGGAGGTGGTGCCAGGTTTCCTCGCTGTGGGGGACACAGCTTGGAGCAGGTTTGGGAATCGGGAGCTGCCCTGCCTCCCCCCAGCTCCATTCACTGCCCAGACAGCAACATGCTTTATGGCAGCTGAGGGCCATTGCACGGGCTCAATTAATCCAGCATCCCAGTGTTTGCTCCCCAGGAAGCTGGCTCCTGTTCAGAGCAGGCAGGAAAGGCTGGCAGCCCTTTGCAGGGAAAGCCAGCGGCTTTCCCAGCTTGATGGCAGGCTGGATTTTTGGGACAGCCCCTGCTTTCTGTGAGTGGCCACAGAAGGTAGCATTGGGAGTGAGTGTCCTACCTGTGAAAGTCCCCAACTGCCATTGCTGCTCCCAAAAGAAGAGAGATCCTGCCAGGGGCTGTGTTGGCTCTGCAGGAGGATCAGGGAACAGCCCTGGGGTCATCAAAAATACAAACTGGTAGAGGCAGAAGCACAGGGCTCCCCTTTCCTGCTGTGGTCGCTCCAGCTCAGACACCTGCAGGATTTGGGGATCCCATGCTGGGTTCCTGCTCATGCCAGGCCCCATCATCTCTCTATATATGCCTGAGGAATTCAGGAATTCAGGAATCTCCCTTGCAGGAGCCTGTTCCTTACAATTTCTCTCCGTGCAAACTCAAGCCATGGCGCTGCAGGAGGATTTGGACAGCCACGTCCCAACCTACATCCCACCCCCTTTTAGTGTAGGAACCAATGGCCCAGGACAGAAAACCTTCCAAATCACCTTCCCTACAACCATCAGAGGCACTGCAGAGCTAATGAATTTTCCCAGGAAGTAGCTGTGGAAAATGAAACCAGGGCCAGAGATAGACAAGATGAGATAGTTTGCATTAAATGAGTGGAGATGGGTCCTGGAAGGTAATTCCAGCAGAGATAAGATGAATTGCAATCACCAGTTGTACAGCATTTGTAAAGTCTGACTCAGACAGGAATTTTACTGCAGGAGATGCTGTATTAGAGTTTACTGCTGCAGTTGGAGCAGCTGCTGCTGCCCAAGCTGTATAAACCCCTCACTGAGTTACTCACCACTCCCTGGCACCTCTGGAAATCTTCCTGAGAAACATGTTCTGCCTTCCCACATGTAGCAGCCCTTTGGAGCGGGGAGAGATGGAGGGCACAGGGCTGGGAGGACAGGGAGTCAGGGCCACATTTACAGGCCTTCTGTAAACATTTCACACCTAGGAGGATTTACTGGTTTTAGCTTGGCAAGAACATGGGGATCAAGTCCAGCAAACCTTCTGGAGGCAAGGGAAGGCGGCAGGATCCTGCAGGACAGGGATGGAAGAGGACACAGAGGGAAGATGCCACAACGCCATCTCCTTCCCTGCAGCTGGAAGAGTGGGCTTGAAACTCGGCTCACCTTCAAGCTAAGGAGGAATAACTGCTCTGGAAAGCTGTGTGAGACCCTCCTGGAGAATTCACACCTCTGAGGACACATTGAAGCTTGAAAACAACCGCCAAATAGGCAAAAAAGAAGCTGTGCACTGGAAGTAGCCTGGATTTAATGCAGGAATTGCAGCATTCAGCAAGGTGTTAGGGAAGCACAGAGTCTGACCCATCAGCCAACTCCATTGTAATCCTAGCTTGTTACCTCCAACACACCTGCTAAATTGTTGGCAGTGTTTCAGTGGCTGTTCCCAAACAGCTCCATCACTCCAACACTTTCCTTTGGGCATCTGCCCCACTGAACAGGATTTTGCTTTGCTGCCTGGATTCACTTTAAGGACTTCAAGCAGATTATTAAATAATTTAGACTTCCTTTAGAAACAGGAAATGGAATAAGGATGCTGGGTGTGCTGTTTAGCTGGGAATCCTTAGCCTCGTTACTGTTTCATGAACCAAGTGGCTGCTGGCAGAGGTCATTCCAGCAGCTCACACCCGGCCCCATGGCTCTGTGTGAGGAATGTAAATTGAAACTTTAATGGACATTTCCAGGAGGGCAGTTTGCCCTGGCACTGGCACCTGAGACCCAGCAGCTTAAGAAAGTGATCCTGAATCAGTTTTCAAGCCCCAGGAAATAAGCTGAGGGCAGGAGGGGCTGTTTTGCCCCAGCACCACATTAAGTGACAATTTACAGGTGCACTGTGATAAGGCTGCTGACAAAAGCCATTCCCTGCTCTTTGTGCTGGAACTGCTGACACAGCACACGAGGATGGGCCTGGAGGGACAGAACAAGGGGGGATGGATGGCTTCCCACTGCCAGAGAAATCCATGGAGTCATCCATGTGGGAAGATGACACCCTTGAAACAGCTGAAGAGCACTGGAGGCAAGTACCACTCAAAGAACTTGCTGAGGCTGCAGCAGGAGCCAGCAGGGCTCAGGTCTCAATGCCAGAGCTCCCAGGATTTCAGCTCCCTGTTTGGACAAGGGGAAGCAGAACTGCTTTGCCAAGCTGATCCCAGGTGCTGCAGCAGCAGGGAGGGAGCTGCTGGTCCAGGAGCAGCCTGGCAATACCCAGCTCCGTGCCTTCCCTGCTTTCCCTGCCTTCTCCTGTCTCCTTTCTGGCCTGGAAACACAGCCAGGGAGCAGCAGCGATAAACTGGCTGCTGCTCCAAGCACAAGGTTATTTTCTAGGACATTAAGCAGAACCCTGGGATGCCAGCGTGCAGGAGAGCCATGAAGAGTGGCAAGACACCTGACCAGAATGCAAAAGCAGAGCCACAAACTTAACACCTTTCCCCCTGGCCTTATCTGTTAAAAATAGCTTTAGAGGGGAAGCTCAAAGCAGAGTGAGGGGCTGCTGGCTTTAGAAAATGAGCAGTTTCAGCAGAAATATTCTGTGACCACCACCCAGAGAGCTCTGATTTTTGGTATCTCAGCCATTCACATCTTAAACATTCAAGCTGCAATGCAGCCCAATTGTTTGGCAGGGGCTAATAAAAACCTGAAAATCTTTACCCAGCCTGCTTTTCTGTAGGAATAATACCACTAACATCCCAGAATTATCTCCATCTATGTCTGGCTAGGACTCCAAACCAATAAATTGTCTCCTCACCCTCACATTAGCTCAGTCAGGTAATTTTGAAAGCAGCAGCGGCAGTTCCCCACTGTTAGGCAGGGCAGCTCTGCCAGCTGAATTAACACAAGATTCCTCATTATCCTAGGGCAATTCCACTCCAACAGCATCCTTGGGGAATAATTTGCACTGACCTCAACAATACTTTGTGGCAGTCTGGGAATCAGGAGTGCTGTATTTATTATTACTTATATTTATTAAATTTAATATTTGGATTAATATTTGGAATTAAACTTCAGTTTGGAAAGAAAAAAAAAATGGACAAAAATAAAACTACCACCTGTTTCTTTGGCAAAAAAACCCCAAACTGACCCTTTTTAGAAAAACATTACATTTTGGTTTTCCCTCCTGCCACTGTCATTCCTGGCTCAACCTCAGCTCTGATGTCCCAAGCACCCCATGAGTGCTCAGATCCTTTCATAGAAATTCCTGGGAAATCCAAGCACTCACTGCTTCCCTCTGTCTCCCTCTGCCCAAAGAAGATTCCCTCTGCAGGATCCTTCTCTGTTGGCATCCTGTCACTGGGTTTGTCATCTTCCACTGATGTTCTCAGAACCCCACAAGTCCTTCAGCCACAGTGCCCTCTTTGTCCTTTCTCTTGCTGTCACACAAATCATCCCTTCCTCGTTTTTAAGGAGCAGCAATAATTTCTGCCATTGAATTCCCAAGAAAAATGCCAATTCTCTTTTAAACCTCACAGCAAAACCTGCAGCAGGAAACCCTGGGAACATGAACAAGGTGATGGATTAGAGCTGCTCCCTCCTCAGAAACCAAGATGTTCTTATGAAGTGGGATTAATACCACAATATCCATTTTTTTAACCCCACAAACCTTCTTTTTAAGCCATCAGCTTCTCATTTCTCTTCAAGCAGGTTTATTCCAGAAGTTAATCCAGCATTGTTGCTATTTTCCAGACAGTGCCCTCCCTCCATCCCTTCCCTTTGCTAAGAAAGGAGGCCCCAGTCTTAGAGAAATTAATTAGTGCAGTAATTTGCCCAGGACACAGAGGAGAAGCCGAATTTGTCCCACTCTGCAGGATTCAGCTGAATAAAAAAGACAAATAGCTGTGCTGTGGGATTTTAAAAAGCTGCTGTCAGCATTCCCAATGCAACCAGACCTGGAAATTCATTCGTCTTTCACTAAACAATGGAAAAAGGAGAAGCAATTACAGTAGACAAAACTAATTACAGCAGACCTGAAGCACAGCTCGCAGCACTCACTCTTCAATCTGCATTCAAAAAGAAAAATCCAACCCCAAAACCACTCCATCAAAAAAAGGTGAAAATCTGGGAGTGGAATAAAAGCAATTTTGAAATAGAGGGGGCACTTCAGCATTGCAGAGACTGGTTTTTGTAAGGAGAAACCTTCAGGTGATGCTGGCAGTGCTTGGCAGACAGGACACAGGGATTTGTCCAGGGGTGATGCCGGAGTGGGGGGAAGAAATGAGCTCCCAACTCCTCCTCAGTGGGGCCCATTCCATGTTCACCTCAAATTCAGGTGGGTTTTGGGTGGGATGTGTTTTAGCTGCCAGAAGAATTGGAGCATGGTGTCAGTAATGCCAAGGTCTGGGGTTAGATCTCCAAGAGCTGGGCTCCATGATCTTGGGGGTCCTTTCCAACTCAGAATATCCTGGAATCTCTGTGGAGCTCAACTTGCACCTTTGTGGCTGAACAGCTTCTCCTTCCATAGTGAGCACAAAGCACTCCAAAGGTGAGGTTATCCCTGTATCCCAATCCTCACAGCCATCCCTGCCTGACCCAGAACACTCTGGGGATATTCACATCTTTGGGTGAAATGACAGAAGAGAATCCAAAGCCTTCTGTAAAGCCCATTCAATCCCTGGCCATGGTCCAGGCTGGCAAGGGGCACTGACAGCTTCTGTGAGAGGCAATTCCTGATCCCCAGGGCTGGATGTCCCACAGGCATGCCTCCTGTTCCCTTTGGGTACCAGCTGTGAAATCCAGCAGACAGCAGAAGGGAATTTTAAACAAAGTGGTGGAAGAACTGCAGCTTAACATAAGAGACAGGCTGGAAAATGGATTGCAGGGAGAAAACCTCAAGTGGGAAGAGCAGGAGGAATGGGATTGGGCCGTGGATGGACATGGCAGACACCACCTCAGGCCTCATTCCCTGGGGATGTGGGCCACTCTCAGGATTTGAAAGCCTCCACAAGTCATTTCCAACACACAAAACTGCCACTGGCTACAGGAAAATCCTTTCAGACCATGGAGTCCAGCAATTCCTCCAGCACTGCCAGGGACTGCCCCATGTCTCCAGGTGCCACATCCACATGGCTTTAAATCCCTCCAGGGATGGGGACTCACCACTGCTCTGGGTGGCTGGGCCAGTGCCTGAAAATCCTTTCAGTGAAGATTTTTTCCCTCATATCCAACCTAAACCTCCCCTGGTACAACTTGAGGCCATTTCCTCCCCTCCTCTGATTCTATTCTAGGATTCTCCACATTTTCAGCCTGGAGAGGAGAAGGCTGGGGGGGAACTCTTCAAAGTGCAGCAATACTGGAAGGGAGGGTGCCAAGGGGATGGGGCCAGGCTCTCCCCAGCAGTGCCAGCAGCCGAGGAGATGCACAGGTCCCTGTCATCCCTCCACCACTCTCCCCCTCCTCCTCGTGCTGCTCCACCAACCAGAGGGATTTCCCACCTCTCCATTCCGGTATCACTGCAGTGCTTTCTTTCATTTTCTGGCTGAAATGACCTGCAATGCAGAGGCTCACTTGCTGCACTGATCCTGCTGCCAGATCTGTAATCCTCAATCCCCCTGGGGAATGCCTGGAGTAGGAAACCACTTGGCATGGCAAGCACGTCAGCAGCATTTTCCTGGCTGCTTTTTTTATTGTCTCTTTGCTGCATCCCTGACTTCAGTTAAGTTTTCTTCCCTTTCATCCCTCACTTTCTCCAGCCTCCCCCAGTGCCTTGAACTGAGGTCTCAAGATCCCTCAGCTCCCCCCTCTTGGAGACACCTGTCCAGGTGTGGGGGGACAGCACATCTACTCCCATCCATCCCAAGATTTTCATGTCGGGCCAACAGATCTGCAAAAGGAAAAAATGTGGCAAGACAGAACTCTTCCCTTGGCAGTGACAACCCCTCCTTCCTGGGAGGCTCCAAAGGCTGACTGAGGTAGATTCCCTGCTAATCCTGCCCCTGCCATGCTGGCATTTACAAGTTATTAATTATAGGGACCTTGCTGGAAAAGAAGAGCAAGCTGCAGAGCAGCCAGACTTCCAAGAAGCAGAAGATGTTTTATTTAGAGAAGATGGTGCATTTTTTGTTTTCTTTTTTAAAATTACTATCAGCAGTGACAGACATTTGTGCTATACAGGAAAGAGAACCCACCCACTTGATTTGGTTCCTTTCCATAAAACAAACAAAAAGAAACCCTGGCACAATTTGGAGTAAACATCACATCATTTACCCCCATCTCTTCTACCCAGTCTGAGCCCTATTAACTTTTTTAAAATCAGTGAATCCCAGACTGGTTTGGGATGGAAGGGACCTTAGATCACCTTATTCCACCCCTGCCATGGGCAGGGACTCCTTCCACTAGCCCAGGCTGCTCCAAGCCCCGTCCAGCCTGGCCTTGGACACTTCCAGGGATGCAGGGTCAGCCACAGCTGCTCTGAGAACCTCTGCCAGGGTCTCCCCACCCTTACAGGGAAGGATTTCCTCCTGATACCCAATCCATATCTACATTCTTTCAGCTGAAAGCCAAAATCTGGGAACCAAAGCAATCAGAGGAAACCCTCGTCCTAACAGATCCTGCTGCTGACTTCCAGGGACCCACATTTCTCCCTCTGCACTGGGAAAGTCCCCCAGATTCCTTCTCTCAACTATTCCAAGCAGGAAATAGAGCCCTGGAGCCTTTCTGGTTCCTTAGCACTGCTCTTTGTCTCCAAGTGGTCGCTGTGTGTTGCTCACACCGTGCCCATCTCTCACCTGCACAAAAGGCACTCCAGGGAGAAGAGGATTTCCTGGAAATCAGTTTATGGCAAGAATGATGGGATCACAGCACAGCTGCTGCACGTTCTGTTTAGGGAAGGAGAACAAGTAGAGGCATGAAGGGGGTCCTGTTATAAAAGGAAGAAAGGAAAAGTGGCTCTGCTGGTGGATTTGAGGATTAAAATAATTTTTAAGTTGCAGAGGTGGTGAAAAGGACCCCAAGCAACAAACAAGAAGTGAAAAGCAAAGGACAGAGCTGTCAAAGCAGCAAGGCAGGACAATGATTTTTTAGAGGAGCACCATGCATCTGTATAAAAAGCAGGAAAGATGGGATTTCTCAAAGGAAGAGGCTGCAGGAGCTCCGGGGAAAAAAAGTGAAGGTCTGTGCAACAGCTCTGTGGGAAGAGTGGAAGCGAAAAAAGATCCAACCCCACAGCAAAGTGCTCAGTTCCATGAGGAAAAAAGTGTCTCCAAAACCAGGGACCACGTGGAAATTATGGATCATTTGGCACCTACTACCTGTAGGAAACTGGAGGTGGTCACTGGTGGGCGACTTCCGAGTGCCGTGAGAAAATCCAACCTGGAAACGCAGCTCACAGAGGGATCCCAAAGCTGGAGAGCCTTGGGATGCACAGGGAATACTCCTGGCACAATTAGGCAAATCCAGCCTATTAAGGGACAATAACTCTGAAGGGTTGTTATCAATCACTCCCCTTGCTTTCTTTAGGCAATTATCCTAATTGCATCAAGGCTATTAAGCAATTATTTTGATAACTGGAGCTTTGTTGCTGGCTCTTCATTTTTGGCAATGTTTTGTTCTTTGTATAAATGCCCCCTCCAAAAGATGTTTAAAGCTGACTTCATGGATGTCCTGTTCCCAAAGGACAAGATTCAAATTCCTATGTAAAAGCACAAATTCCCTCTCATGAAAATGCCGATTTTTTTATCCCTGGGTTTTCCCTCAATTCCCCCCCAGCCAAATCTCCCAGGGCATTAGGGATTTAGTTCCACTTTTTTATTATTCAACTTTTTATACATAATAAATACAAACTTTTTACAGCCAATATAAAGAAAGCATTTGCAGTGATGCTTTCAGGGTGTACTGAGCTGTACACAATGCGACGGCCGATACATGCCCTGTATGAAGAAATCATAGTTAAAAAGGAGGCATCTTTTTACAACTTTTCTTCCTTTTTCTTTTTTTTTGCTTTTTTTTCACTTTTGTTTTTTAAATAAAATTAGCAGCTCTTACAGAAAATATTTTAAAATACAACTAAAGAGACTTTTAAATAAAAATTTTCTGGATTTTTGAAAGTCCGGGTGTGAAGGACACAGAAAAACTGGCCAAAGGAATTGAACATGAACATTATGGCAAAAACTTGGTTTTCTTCTGCGTTGTGAAGATCTCAAAATATTTGCGAACAATTAAATCTTTTTTTTTTTTTTTTAACTTTTTAAACTTAAGAATAAGTTTGATAAACACATAAAAAGACCTCAAACAGATCAACAGGACGAGAGGTGCAAAAGAAGGAATAATATGGAAAAGACTTCACTGGACAGTCACTGATTCCGTAACTGATCCATGAATTGTTGTCCTCAGACAGCCCCACTCTTGGTTAAGGATCCCACTGGGAAAGGAGACTGGCAAGCACTGGATGTCTTGGAGACCCAGCCTGGGCTGGGATTTCCAAGTATGTGCAAAGTTTATGATAAAATCTTGTTAAGATGAGTCGTTGGGGTTTTGTAGTAAATGCAGCCTCAAAAAACAGCCCTTGTTAGTAAACTAAAGGTAGAAAACTTACTGGCTTTGAAAAAAAACCATGAAGACACAAGAGAACCCACAAACAGCTCCAAACCCAACCTCGGGATGCCTCTGATCTGAAGTTTTCATCTGTTGGAGAATGCTGACAATATTTTAGTCAGTATCCAAAGAAAAACCTGCTTTCATCCAGTTTTTCCCTCTCCTCCAACCATTCCGCTCCATGTTCAACTTCAGAATATTCTTTGCCCTTTGCTCTCAAAAAATCAGAATCCAAGCTCCCTTTTCAGAGCTCTCTGAGGGAAATGTGAAACACTTTTCCTCTCAGTTTCTTCCCTGAGAGGAATTGGGCACATCTCGGGCACGAAGGTGGTGTGAAGGCAGAACCTGGAGCTGCTCCTGGCTCCCTGGCTTTGGCTGGTTAATGGGATCGGGGTGGGAGAAGGCTACAGGACCCTCCAATGCAACAACTAAATGCATGTAAATACTCTAAATGGAACTGCTAACTCTAGAACTCAGGTGGTTTGATGACAAAGATACACTGCTAACGTTGCATAATAAAGTACACTGCAATAACTGAGATAAGAGTGACCCAAATGCTTTAAAAAAATAAACCCAACAAAAAACTAAAATCCCCAAAATCTGCTAAGAAGGAAAAAAAAAAAAAAAAAGCAGCTCAATTTCCAGATCTAGACAAAATCTCACTTGCTTTTTTGCTTTTCTACCCGTTGGTTTCTGCTGTGGAAGAAGATGTTGCTGCTGGTTCAGCACCTCCGTGTTAGATCCTCTATGAGTAAATGCACTGAGTAAACACAAAAGTCCAAAGGCAGAATGTTCAGTTGTGAATCACTGACAGGGGGAGCACCCATGGAACAAACGCTTCTGCTTCTCCAGGGGATCATTTTCCCGTCTCTTCCTTTCTGCAGGGGGATTCAAGAGGAGCCAGCCTCTCCTTTAGACTTCTTTTTCTGTTCCCTTTTTCATTCTTCTGATGAATACCTGATCAGGCAGGTGATGCTACTGGAAGGATCCACAATCTTTAACACATTCCTATGGCAACAGTAATATACTGTACTAATGCACAGGAGCAAAGGATGCTAAGACTAAGCTGCATGAACAGGGCTCGCTCTTTTGTCTCCACATAAAAATGGAGCATCTTCAGCCAAGAAAAAAAAAAAGCCATTCTTGGCCTGTCTTGGTTTGTGCTAAGAGAGGAAGAATGATGTAGAGAAATCCAAACAAACAAACAAACAAAAAAAAAAACAAAAGGCACAAAATATTCATGACTGCGGGAAGGAATCTGCCAGGTCACTGCCACATAAAATCCTCCCTATCGCTCGCTCTAGTCCAAGTCTTCATCATGCAAAGGTGCCTAAAAACGAGATTGACCAAAAGCTGTGTTTGGCCTTGATTGTAGCACTACTAATTATCCAGTCCCCTCGTTACACCAGAGTGATTTCCACGTCCTCGATCTTCTCCATGGGCCGGCGGTGGTGCTGTGTCGGAGGGGGTGGAGCTGCTCGCACCTGCAACATTCAGAACCAGCCTGTGACTACCACAAAATGGCCAAATTCCATCAGAAAGCCCTCACATCTCCTGCACAGGCCTCCAGGCTGCCCCCTCGAGATGATGCAAACAAACAGGCTGCGTGTCCAGCTGGCTGCAGCGCCAGTGCTCCCCAGTTCAGCCATCAGGGTGATCCTTATGACCTGTCACAGATTTTCTCCAGGGTGAATTCCCACATCTATTCCACGGATAAGCCAGGATGTAAACCTGGGAAAGGCTCATCACATGCTGAATCTGACAGTGCTTTTGCCTGGAATTTCTGTGGAGTAGGAACTACCAGAATGTTTTGCTCTATCTGACTCTCTGATATCTCATCAATCACTGACCTCCACACATCCAAAACTTGATGTTGTTTCCACCCTCTGCCACATGACTCATCTTCTGACAGAGATCATCTTTAGTGCCAACAGGGTTTTTAGGACACCATTTCAGAATACACCAGACTTGCTATAGAAAACATGAACTGTAGAGCTATCCTGCTCCAAACTGCCCAGTACTACTCGAATATTCAAAATGTATTATTTGAATATCCAAAAATGCTCTTTTTCTGCAACCTCATTCACTGAGAAGGCCAGGAAAAGACAAATGTTGTGTCTTAGTATGATTTGGTTTAGGGCTTTGAAACCCCCAAAACTTGATTTCAAAGTTAATCGTAGGAGATGGATTTTGTCAAGGTCTGAGTGATTTAATTCTTCCCTTCCTTTCCTGGCAAATGTCCTTTTTCTAGGCAGCAAAGACAACACAAAATCCTCATCACTAAGAATCGTGAATCCAAACCCAGCCAACCAAAGGGGCTGGAAAGAAACAGAATCCCAAATGTGCAGGGAACTGCTGGAAAGCAGGAACTGCATAAACCACGGGACTGACCTCTTCTGGCATTTACTCCCCACCTCTTTGTCAGCTCTGTTTAGGGGCTGTTACCCTTTGAACATCAATAAAAATCACAGCATTTTCTGGTCACTTACAGGCCGCAGTTTGCCATAGGAACTTTCCGGAGGAATTCGTGGAGGTTGGGAGAATCCAGAGGACTCTGAACCAAAGCTGTTTTCTGAGGGAATAAGCAACACCCTGTTACAAAGAAGCCCCTCAGTATTGCTGAATTTCTGTTGCAAAAATGCTCTTTTTTTTCTTTTTTGCCCCCTCCTCTGAAAGGTTTCTAAATGAAGCCTTTACCCAAAATGTTCACAAATTTCTTACCGTTCGTCGACGGAGATCTGGGGAAAAACTGGGATCCTCTTTTATCTGGGCTGGGATAGGGACTGGTGGGAGGCTGGTCATACAGAGGCAGTGGTGGCAGGGAGTTGTTGGCCTTTGGAGTCGGGGACACCTGTGCCAAAAATTGGGAGAGGCTGCAGCAAATCCTCCTCAGCACATTAACAAACACACCAGTTTTCCAACCCATCCCTACTCTCCAGCAAGTTCCCTCCAGAGGAAAAGCAGCTGGCAGGAAAGCTTGGGAAGGAAAACCAAGGTATCCAACAGGGATTCAATTTTTTTAAATCATAGCTTGCCACTGAGCAGAAATTTTCAGCCTCCCCCAGGTAATTCAGAGAGGCTTTTTCAAGGTTATTTGAAACAAAAAAGATCGCTCGGCCAAGCGGGATTCACACAAAGTGCTGGGATCACAAGCTTTATCCCCACCCAAATGCATTTAAATGTTGATTTTCATGGTCTTCCTAAATTAAGGAATTAAAATACTGAAAAATTCCACTGTAGCAAACAGGAAAGTGCCGTTTCTGTCTCCAAACTCCACAATGGAATGCATCTGATTTTCTAATATGATATAAGGATTATAGAACTACTCTGTGGAAATGAGGACATTTTTGCAAGAATTCCTGTAACCTAAAACTTGGTAGTATCCTGCCCCTCAAAACTGAGAGGATACAGAATAGATTTAGGTATGAAAACAGCAAATTAGGGCTGAAAGAGCCTGTAATTCTCTTTTTGCTAGGTTGTGTCTGACATCTCAGTCTCTCATAAATGAATGACAGCAGGTAAACTGAATGTTCTCCTATGATTCCTTTCTATCCAAATATCTGCCTTTATTCACAAATCTTCAAAAATACATCAGTTGATAGTTATTAGGCTGGGTAAAAGACTAAAATGCAAGCACTGAGGGCTTAGGTTGTTTTTTTCCCTTAAATAGCTCCTGATTTCTTTTTTCTTAAACTGATTTTGATTTTTTCTTCCCCCTGAAGAAGCGACAGATCGTTGCAAATTGCCCAAACAATAAACCAGGCCAACACTTCTTTCCATACCTGGATATCCCCAATCCACTGAGTCTCTCCATTCTCTGAGGCTGTGAGCTCTTCAACCAGCACGGAGGGGAAGACCCCGACACGGCCGTTGAATTCTCCCTCCCAAAAGCCATCGTCATCCTGGTTCTCCTTGTTCAGGATGCGGATGATGGCTCCCTCCGGGAAGGACAGCTCGTCATCTGTCTGCCCCTCGTAATCATAAAGTGCTTTGACAAAACAGACTGCAAAATGGAAAGGGAAAAACCCCATGAGATAAGAAAAATGTTTAAGTATAGGCAAAGTTTGATAGCTGGAGCTAGTGATTCTGGAGTTCTTTAAAAGATTCTATTATTGCTGAGCCAGATTATTCCAGTTTTCCTTAACTTTTACCTCAGCTGTAGGAGCTGAAGAGGTGAATTATACAAATTTAATAGGAGAGAGATAATTACTGAGATAATTACTGGGAATGGCTGTGTTCAGATACGGGTCAGTCTCTCTCTGCAACTCCCTGAGAGGAGGTTGTGGCCAGGTAGGGCCTTTTCTCCCAGGAAACCAGAGATAAGACAAGAGGCAATGGCCTCCAAATGCACTAGGGGAGGTTCAGGTTGGATGTTAGGGAAAATTTCTTCCCTGAAATAATGATTAAACATTTCCAGGCTGAGAAATGGTGGAGTTTCCATGCCTGAAGTGTTAAAAAATGAGCAGACTTTGCAATATGACAAGATTTGGTGAAAGGTTGGATTTCATGATCTTGGAGGTCTTTTCCAACCTTAATGGTTCTGTGATTTCATGAAATCTGGGAAAATCTCCCAGACTCGATGTCCAGAGTGTTTCCAAGAGCCAGCTCGATATCCAAAGTATCTTTAACTGGGATTTACCGTTGGAGTCCCCATTGAGGCTGCCTGGCACCAGGTCAGTGTCCGTGGAGTTGTTGGAGGTGTGGGATCGGGTGTCCAGCGCAGCCAGGGACTGGAGCATGCTCAGGAGGCTGCTGGAGGTTGGGAATTGCAGGTACTTCTCTGGCACATATCCCACGTGCCCTGCCTTGTTCCGTGCCTGTGAACCAACAACAGGAGCCATTCTCTGCTTGTGAACACTGCTCTGGAAATAACCCCAGCATTCCCTCCCATCCCAACTTCTATCCTAAAAGAGTTCATGGAAACAAGCTCAGAAAATGATACCTTTACCCAGTCTTCCATATCTCCATCTTCAATGACCTCCAACACCTCGTGTTCCTCTATGGTCAGTTCATCTGGTTGAGAAGCCTGGAATGTAAGACAGGAAGGATGGAAAAGAAAAGTGGCTTTAAGGGCATGGCATGTGCAGTGGAAAGAATGTTCCCATCCAGACTTTTATTAAAAGTGATGTTTTTCAAAAAACTGGAAGCTTTAACATAATTTAAAACATCCCAGTGAAAATTCTGCCATTCACAAAAGCCCTTCTTCCTCAAAAGGGACAGATGGAAGCTCCTTGAATCTCATCCTATCAGAAAAGCAAACCTCAAGCTCCCAAAGTCATATTTATTATTTGTTTCCATATAATTAATTTTTCTAATAAATTGAAAAAAAAATAATCACTAACCTTATAGGAATAAACAACTTTGCAGGTGAGAGGGTAATTTCTGAGAGTACCAGAAGGACTAGAACTGCTGTCATCAAAAACATCCATGCTGTCTTCAAACTCTTCACCTTCTTCCTTTTCTGCATCAGCATTGACCTGGTAAAACAAATTCCAGTTGGCATTACAGCAGCTGCTAAAATCTGGTGAAGAAGTAACAATAAAAATGAGCTGGTTATTTTTCAGTGTGTGTTTTGTATGACTTACTGTTCTTGAAAGTAACTCAGCTGGATTTCTTTGTTCGAGCACAAGCACATGTGGGAATTTAAAAAGTACTGCAGAAGATTTTGGAAGCTCCAGCTCAACTGCTGGACAGTTATAAAATCCATTTTTCACATAAGCTGTAACTAAAGTACTTTGGAGATGCCATTGCAGAGGCACAAAAAACAGTTTAATGGAAAAAAGGAGTATTTATGCTACTGAAAGATTAATGAACCTGTGGCCACAAGTTATAAAATAAATCTGCAGTGGAAATATTTAAAGTTTAAAAAAATAAAACCCCAAATCAACCTTCTAGCTGGTGTATCTCGCACAACAGATTTGCTGCAGTTTATTACAAAAATTCTTAGAGACAGGAAAATTCGTAAAAACTTGCTATAAAAGTTTAAATAAAACCTGAAGTCAGTGTGCTGGAAAAATACAAGTTTGGGTAAGGCTGCCATGAGCTGTGCTTTGGCCTCGTGCCTGGGTTATGTTTTGAATAAATACTTTATCTCATGTGAAAAATGATGAATTATTCTGTGAAAACAGTTCTGTGAATCAAAGGCAACACTGTTACATAGAGCCATCTTCCCTGTGTTTATTCCTATTAATTTGGGAGTGAATTTGGTGCTCCCTGTGAAAAGTGAGAGACTGATAAAACAAAAAAAGAAGTTCAGCTGAGCCTACAAATTCCCTGTGCAGTTTCCCTAAACCAGATCTCTGACAGCTTTGCTCTTCTAGGCCTGGACTAGAAGAGCACAAAACTTCATCATGTTCTGACTTAATTGGTTTTTATGTTATTATTTCCAAACCAAATCCTTGCAGTTCTGATGACTTTTTTCTCCCTCACTAACTCTCATTCAAGAGCAGTTTGCCTTCATCTCTCCTTCAGTGTGTCCATGTTGAGATAAACAAAAAATTGTCCTACAGCTGGGCAATGCTTTGGGAGATCAGCAACCAACTACAAATTGTGGCAAATTTGAGGTTTCCCCTCCTGTTTCTCTGCCTTTTGCTGTGCATGGTCCCAGCAGCCAGGGCTGACATCCAGCTGGGACATCATGGAAATCAGCAAATCATGTCTAGAAGGTTTGGGCAACATCTGCTCCTGGTTTTCTAACACGAGGAGGAAAACACACGCCTTCATTTTCAGCGCGTGGGCCGCTCTGAACTCCTCGGCTGGAATCATTTGGGAAGCAGGCATGGAGAGGGAAAACAGGAAACTGAGAGGTTTGCTTGATAAAGCTCAGCCTCCTGCAGAGCCTGGGATGGAAGATGGCATCAGCAAGGAGTAAATGTATGGGACAGAAGGACACTAAAGGTGTGGGACATGCAGCAAACACAGGAAGAAATGCAGGGGAGGTGATCAGGAAAGTGGATTATATACATGAAATAAATGATGGAAGTATAAATCTATCCTGTTTTGTTGCAGATATACACAGATGGGTCCTGTCCCTGTTCCTTGGGAGCAGAGCCTGACCCCTGGCTGTCCCCTCCTGTCAGGGAGTTGTGCAGAGCCACAGGGTTCCCCCTGAGCCTCCTTTTCTCCAGGCTGAGCCCCTGTCCCAGCTCCCTCAGCCTCTCCTGGGGCTCCAGTCCCTTCCCCAGCTCTGTTAAACACTGCCCACTCCTCGAGGCTGGAGTGAAAGTGCTGCCTGTTACAAACTGCAGTAATTCCTCTAAATTTTGGCATAATTTTGGCCCCAGCTCTAAGAATTCCATCTCTGGGCTGTCCCTGTCTGGCTTGCCAAGGTCAACAGAGCCTTTTTTAAATACAGGAGCCTACGTAAGTGTAAAAGGGGAAAATGAGACTCAGAGCTGAACCTCCCAGGCTGTGGCAGCGCCTGGGACCAGCACAGGGCGTTCAGCTCCAGGGCCAACTGTGCCATGTCTGGGGAGAGTGGGAAGGAGGGATTGGGAGCAGCCCAACAGGCAGAGAGGGAAGCTGAAGGAGGTGGAGTACAAAAAGAAATGGAATAAAATCACTGTTTAATGCAGCTAGGCAACAAATTCTCATCTAGAAGAGCTGAAGTGAAACTCAGCAGGGGAATTCCTTTGGGATTGTACAGGGATGACACTCAGATCTGCACACTCGAAGATCTCAGGACAACATTATAAACTATTAATGAAACTTCAAAGAAACACTGGTCTTGGACACTTCCAGGGATCCAGGGGCAGCCACAGCTTCTCTGGGCACCCTGTGCCAGGGCCTCCCCACCCTCACAGGGAACAATTCCTTCCTAATATCAAACCTAAACCTGCTATGTCAGCCTGAGTCCATTCCCTGTGTCCTGCCCCTCTATCCTCTGTCCCCAGTCCCTCCCCAGCTCTCCTGGAGCCCCTTTAGGCCCTGCAGGGGCTCTGAGCTCTCCCTGGAGAGCCCCCCCAGCTCTCCCAGCCTGGCCCCAGAGCAGAGGGGCTGCAGGGCCTCCTCTGTTACCCCATCCTGATCAGGAGCAGCCCCTGGTGGAGGTTTCCGGGGATCCGTACCAGGTGCGCGGAGCCGTTGTTGGTGACCGAGGGCAGGCTGGCCCAGCGCTCGTTCTCCAGCTCCTCCATCACCTGGTTCATGGCACTCTTCAGCCACGTGTCCACGGACACCCCGATCTGCTTCAGCAGCTCCAGCCGCGCTTCTGCCTTCAGCTTGATGATCTGGGGACACAAACACACGCAGCTCTGAACTCCCCAGGATCCCACCTCGCCCCGCCGCTTCTTCTGAGCCACCAACCATCCGGCTGCCTCCCAAAGCTGCTGCCCATGGAAATGAGCCCCACTCCTCATTTCCTTGCCTGCGGGAATGTGGTGTGAGCCAAGACACAGGGAATGGTTTTCTGGAGGCCCAGCCAGTCTCACCAGTTGGTGTTTTTTAAAACAACACCTCCGAGTTTATGCTCGCTCCCAATTCACACCCTTAAGTAGTTCAGTGTAGCTTCAAAGTCCAACAACCCACTGCTTCCCAAGACTTCTAAAATTAGGAATATCCACAGTGCAGACCCTTCCAGGTGGTGACTAAGCTGGATGTGAAACACAAACAAACCTGACAGGATACACACAACTCCCAAGCGAGGTTGTTTTCCACCAGCACGTGCCAGAGAGCACAGGAAACTCATTTGTTATGGAAGCACAACATGTTAATAATCCCCAAATTAAGGAAGTATCGCACTCCAACAAACAGTTTCAGGATTTTTGTCTTCAGAACAGCATGAAAATGGAGGTTTTCTGACAGCTGGGTTCACTTCAGCATCCTGGCACGCTTGCTGGCTCATGGAGCCAAGGATTTAACAAACTCATGGCAAAGCACCACCCTGAATCCAAATTAGTTCACAGTCTGAACAGAAGGGATGGGAAGAGCAGAGTGAAGAAATTCAGGATTCAGCAAGAGCAGATTTGCAGCAAGAAGTGGAGGGCAAACCCACGGATAAAATTGAGGATATTTCTGTCCAGACCAGCCCTCTCAACATCCCCCTGCTGTCCTTGCTCATCAGAGGAACAAAAATCAAGTGATTTCCCAAAAATCTTGCAGTGAGTCATTGATGGAGGCAACAACAGAAACCCACGGAACCACCCTGGAATTCTTCCTACATTCCCTTTCACAACATTTGTCATTTTTAGCAACTAGCAAAGTTTCATCTCCTTTCTCTTCCTTCCAGCCCTTCCCACAGGGATCCAAAGCACCTCACTGCAGCATCCCTGACACACCAAGCACTCAGCAGCACTGGGAACCCAAGCAAAAACAGGTGAGTTCAGGCAAAAATTAGAGGGAAATTCCCTTTCCAGTAGTGGCTGAAGCACAGCAGACGATGAAGAATATGTGTACAGTGAATTCAAAAGCAAGCAGGTGCCAGGTAGATACTTATCTCTTACACAATTCCTTACTCTATACAAGATTTTGTGTTGAGTGAAGTGATAGAGGTATTTTTCTCATTTTTGACATGCTGTTTTACTTAAACAATCACAGAATTGTATCTTTCTACTAAGAAAATGAATCAGAAAAGAAATGACTGTTAACTTTATTAAGCTGGACCCCCAAAGATGTCTCCATTTCCACTTAATTTGTGAAGGTGACTTTAAACCTGTCTCAATCAAACTACTTTTGGGAGACATTATTTTAAATTCTGCCTAGGAGAAATGTGATTTTTAAAGAGGAAGTCAGTTGTAAGAGAGAAATTTATGATGTCAGATGCATCTTCATATGGCTACAGTTACATGCACTCCCTCTTAATCAGGGATGGAGAAAAGAGGAGAGGACAACTCTGAGAGGTGTTTCCCACGGGAAAAGCCAAAGCCACTGAGCCAAGGGAAGTTTCCACTTCATGCAAGGGGTCTCCAGGTGAATGATTAACACTAAATAGTGCTCAGAGAGCTGAGAAAAGGAGGAAACATTAAATACATTAATGTGCATCCCTTCTCTCCTGTGTCTGAGCATCTGAGATTTTGAACAAACCTGCTCCAACCTTGGAGCTGCACAGGACAGGGAGAACAACCTTGTCAAAAGCAACTTATTCACAGAATCCCAGAATGTTTTGGGTTGGAAGGATCTTAAAATCATCCAGTGCCACCCCCTGCCATGGGCAGGGACACCTTTTGCTATCCCAGGGTGCTCCAAACCCCATCCAGTCTGGCCTGGAATATATAAATATATATATAAACATTAATGTGTATGTTTACTTGTGAAGTAGCCTTCCCCTAACTTGTTTACATCCTGACACCCATTTATGAGCACTTTCCCTGTGCTTCCACCAAGGAGTTGCTCAGCCCAGTTGCTTTGCTGTTTACCTCGTTATGCAATTTCCAATTAGGCTGAGTTATGCTACAGCAATAAACATTGGTCCAGGCTGCTACAAACATCTGCAGCTGCTGTTAGCCCTCGCTCTGCTGTAGTTTGTTTGTACATATTGTGAGCTAAAATAAACAAGCTGCTCCAAAATCCTTGAGTGTACTTGACAAGAGGGTTTAATTCAACGTACCCAGCAAATCCAATGGAGTTCCCCTTCCCTATTTACACCCAGGAGCATTAACAGTCAACAAATGTTTGTTCCAAACCACAAATGTTTTGAGTTTCATTCCATTGCAGACAAGCCATAAAAGTACCAGGAGCATTAGGTCAGGCCTGCACTTGAAAGTTATTTACAAGCTGAAACTATGTTTTTACCTAAATAATTATGCTGGTAGACCAGAATTAACAGCTTCCTATCTGTAGGAAAAATACAAATAAAATACCACTCGGGAGCAGAACTTTATTCTGCTTCTCATACAGGGACAACTCCACATTTAAACATGATTTAATGGTGGCCCTGGCAGTGCTGGGTTGGACTCCACGATCTTGGAGTGCCTTTCCAACCTCAGTAATTCTGTGATTACATAAAGACACAAACATTTTGTTCAAACATCACTACATCTGAATTAGCTGGGGTTTGATGCTTTCACTATGCCAGAATAAAATGTTAAGTAAGAAGGAAACAGGGCGATAGTGGTGATTTCACCAGCATTTCACCACAATGTGTCACAAGCTCTTCTGAAAGTCTTGTTCCTTTGAAAGATCTTCACATTAAAAACTAAACAAGGCTTTAACCCCTGGTTTTCCCTGCCTCCCACTGGGTGTTCCCTAGGGACACTCATGCTGTGCCCCTTGACTGAGTGGCCTCTACTGATAGACTCGAAAATATCTTGACTCAAGTGACCCCTGGCATGGCCAGCAACTCTGAGCATCTCCAGGAAGGTAGCTGAGCTTCCAAAGCCCAGGAATGCTGGAATCCAGCACTGGCTCTGAAATCTGGGTGCTGCCCAAATTGCATTGTTAGGAAGACTCACTGCAAGACAAACATTTTCCTGTGTAACAGTGGAATTGCTGTTTACAGCCACCAATTACTGGTTAATAGCTCAGGTTAATAGCTCAGGACTGGGGTATTTTTACACCGATTAAAAAACCATCAGCCACCCACAAAATGTACTAACTTCTTCTGGGGGTTCCTGCTTCTCTGAGCTGTTCTTTCTGCTGGGAGGATCTAAGAGGATGAAAGGAAAAACCACCCAAGTTTTAGAAAATATAAACACTGTTATCTATTCCTCACATACCTAACATTGCCCCACATGGGAGATGCAATAGTTTTGTTTATTTACTGTTCCAGTCTTAATTAAGCAATGGTTTTAGACCCACAGCTTACTCAAGATGAAGATACACAACTGCTCTCTGCAAGGCATGGAAATGAAACCCAGCAGGAACATTACAGAGCTGTTCCCCATTCCCAGGAGAAGAAAGGGCTGGAAAGAAACCCAGAGTTCCTTCACATCCACAAATATCTTGGATCCAAGTCCTTCAAAGCCATTTATAAAAGTGTTGGGGTAAAAACCACACAGAAATGCAGCCAATGTTGCCCCTTCAATATTCTGGTTTAGGTTTTTGTTAAAACCAGTTTTAAATGGATTTTCCTGAAAGCAGAGTTGCTTTACCTGCCATGGCTTTTCAAGTTGCAGAACAAACTCTGAGATTTTTTTTCTCCTGAAGAATTCAGAATTATTTCTTTTACACAAAAGCTGGACTTACGAGCTTGGTCAGATACTAAAATCAGATCAAAATAGGATTATGAGGAGACCCAAATCATCTTCTGTGAGAAATGCTTTATTCCACTGCAATATTTTTTCAGTGGCAGGAAAAAAAAATCATAGAATCACAGAATCCTGGAATCATTTAGGGTGGAAAATCCCTCCAAGATTGTGGAGTCCAACCGTTCCCCCAGCACTGCCAAGGTCACCACTGACCATGTCCCCAAATGGTTGGACTCTCATTTGGCAAATTCTTTTAGCCAGGAAGAAATCAATGAGGAGAGATTCTGGTAAAACATTCTGGAAAGCCATTGTCTTTACTTTTGTCCTCATTTAGAAACACTTTTTGTTGAAATTCTAGGCTTTTTAACTGAAAAGGATATTAACATGAAACAGTTTTAAAATGAAATCATTCTCTTCAAGAAAAGTCAAATTTTGGGCCACTGGAATTATGACATAGTAATACGCAGACATGACTATAAATCAATTTGATTTATAATTAAGTCTTGAAATGCCCTAAACTTCTCAAAACCCAGAGTGAGTCTTATTCCATGCAGTTCAGTTTTAGATCCCAGCCTGCTGTGTTAAAGTAGGTGTGTATGAGGAAACAAATCAAAAAATTCAACTTTCACTGCCTTGCTGGGGTTTGGGGTGGGAAAACCCAAAGCTGTGGCAAAACCACTCCAACCAAAAAGATAAATCCTGTCCAACACAACTCACCTAAAATCTGGATCTTTTTTCTGCACCAGGTGGGGAATTAGCTCCTAAATTACATTTTCCACCACAACACTGAGTGAGTTTCTTTTCTAAGTGGGAGGCTGGGAAGGAGGTTTGTACAGCTATTCCAGGAGTTAATTTATATGCTAAATAATCTGTATGGACTGAAATTCAACGAAGCTGTTGGGGTGAAGCAAACAGGAAATGAGGCACTGGCACACATAACAACTCTCCAGAGAGGTGGAAGGGGAAGCTATTCCTGGAGAAGAATCCACCTGCACAGCTCCAGCCCAACTGGCAGATGGGTTTTTCCCAAGCTTAGGGAAAAACCCATTAAAGACCCCAAAGTATCAAATTTGTAGGGTTTAAGAAGTGGCTCTCAAGCAGTTGGGAATGGAGCTTGAATGGAAATCACCCAGATTCTGTAAGGAGATAGGTGTCTGTAAAATGTATCTGTGCAAACATTTATTATCACATTTCTCTGTGGACCTGGGGTGAACACTGATTCTTCATAGCAAGAAAAATGTTATGGACATTTCAGAGACAAAACATTCACCAAAATTCAGGCAGAGGCTGGATTAGAGACAGCCCAAAGCCCATCACCTTCCACTGTCCCAGGCTGCTCCAAGCCCCAATGTCCAACCTGGCTTTGGATACTGCCTGGGATCCAGGGACAGCCACAGCTTCTCTGGGCACCCTGTGCCAGGGCCTGCCCACCCTCACAGCCAAGAATTCCTTCCCAAATCCCCAGCTATCCCTGCCCTCTGGCAGTGGAAGCCATTCCCCTTGTCCTGGGGCTACCCCACCATGTAAAAAGTCATTCTCCCCCTTGCTAAACTGCTTTTTACCAGGAGAGTTTGAAATTCCTGCTCTGTGGATATCACTGGGATTCTTCCAGGCCAGTCCCCAATCTGCTGACCTGGAAAGCCAACAGCTCCCACACATCCCCTGCAGGGAAGGCACCTGGTTCCCTGCACAGCTCTCCCAGCCTTTGCTTCCTGAGCTCAACCAGAGATGGCAGCTGGTAGCATTTCACAAATTCACCTTTCCTTTGGATTAGGAGCCTTATTCCCTGGAAGTGCTCCAGGGGCTTGGAGCAACCTGGGATAGTGGAAAGTATCTCTGCCCACAGCAGGGGTTGGGACTAAATTGATCCTGAAGGTCCCTTCCAACCCAAACCATCCTGTGGGTTCTGCAACTCCCATTTCATTTATTTGCCTGAAGCATATGGAATTCACTTTGTTCCCACTGTGCCACAACACAGCAATAAATATCCACAGCCAAATACAAGGAGAGGGAGAAATCAGCCCCCCATGTACAATTAAAAATGGCTCTACACCTCTGAGCTGATCACACGGAGCAAACAGCACCGCAATGAGCCTTAACCAGATCTAATCTGGCACAAACACTCTCTGGAGAGCTGTAGCTGCCCTGATGAGGAGACAAAATACAGCCCCCTATAATTAAGTGGGAAGAGGATTAATTGCTGTGGAGGCCTAAAGACCTGAGAGCAACTGGGAAACCTCCCACCATCCTGGAGAAGACTCATGTCAGCCCTGGGACAACTGAGCTGCCTGGGGAGACCCATGCTGGAGCCTTTGGTCCGAGAGAGGAAAAATGAGATGAGAAGAAGAAATCTGTGCTGGCACTGCTGAGGCACCTCCAGTCCTGAGGGCAGCTTCAGGATCCTCAGGACAAGAAGGACTTGGAGGGTCTGGAGCGTGTCCAGGGCAGGGAACAGAGCTGGGGAAGGGGCTGGAGCCCCAGGAATGGCTGAGGGAGCTGGGAAAGGGGCTCAGCCTGGAGAAAAGGAGGCTCAGGGGGGAACCTTGTGGCTCTGCACAACTCCCTGACAGGAGGGGACAGCCAGGGGTCAGGCTCTGCTCCCAGAAAATTTCTGTCTCCAGTCATTGAAAGATAAAGGGAATCAGCCAGTGGGAAAATAAAAAACTCAATTCCTTCCTTCCTGCTGCTACAGAAATCAAAGTTGAAAACACAAAAGTTCTACTTCAATTACCTGAATTGGGTGAGTGAGTCCAGAGGAGCTCCAAGAATGGTTTATTTTCACAAATTATCAGTTTTCAACATTAATTTCTAAATTCTTAATTGATCTCCTTTACAGCTGATGCCTGAATTGTGCCATTTTTAATTTGAAGGAGCACCTTGTGCTCTCAGGCCTTGTCTTTATCAAAGTGGTTCAATGCTGCTGGGAAAAGGATGGAATCCCTCTGGATCTAAACTCCACAGTGTGTCATTAACTACAGTCAATTTTACTGCTTTGCCAGTGCCAGAGGTATTATCACTCAAAATCTAACATTTTTTTAACATTTCCTTTAAAAACAAGCAATCAAAGAAAAAAAAACAAAAAACAAAAAACCAAACAACCTTTTAACAAAGACAAAATTTTTCAATTTTAACACAAAAATGTGTGTGCTGGTTTTCAGTTACAGCCACATCTGTCATGTATCACCTGCACAGCAGCACTCTGCTGGAATTCCTAATTTTCCCCCAATTCTAATCAAGGAGTTTGCTCTCTGAAAACATCACAAGGAAAAATAGCTGTTATCCCAGGGAGAGAAAGATCAGAACTAACCCACTGAGCTGTGGATGTGTCAATCTGAGGCTTTATATTCATCTTGTAGAAGACAAAAAAATTGGGATTCTCCAATATTTCCTGATCCTGAGAGCATTTTTACTCAAGTCCTTTGCTGTACTTTCAAGTTACACCTGTTTCCACATCCCTGTATTTGTTAAATCCAGTTGTCCATATGGAACAGCTCCTCAGCTCCTCCCAGGGCTTAGATTTCCCTGAATTCAAGGTCTCCAAGGAAGTGGGCAGTGAGATGAGCACATCTATGCCAAATACACCTTGGAAAAAAACCTTTACCAATAAAAATCCTCTCTAAAAGACCTGACTCAGCTCATCCTGCTTTTTAAGGCACTGAAGCAATGGGGATAAAAAATTCCTCAAGGAGAAACAGGCAAGTAGAAGATGACCAAACCAAAAAAAAAACTAATCCCAATGTGTCTGTGAAGTTGTCTTCCCCTTCAGGAATGATGGGGACAGAAAAGAAGGAAGAAAGTGGACTTGCAAAGGATAAGGAATCAGTCAAGAAAGCAAAACACGATAGAACAGGCATGAACATTTCCATAAAAAGAGAAAAATAAAATAAACCCCAAATCTCTGTGTCATCCTCACACACCTTCAGATGTGATACCAGAACAAGCTCCACAGCTTCCCTACAGCCTAAATAACTTTTTGAACAAATACCACTCCCCAACCCAACCCTCAGTAATTCCAACTCAATCAGTTGCACTTAAATATGCAGGAATGTTTGGTTTTCCCACACTGGAAGGAATTATAATTGCATTCCCAAAGAAAAGGTTTTAGCTCAAAGCTGAGGTTGTTCTTCTCCAGGATTTCATGTGTGCAAAAATCTCTCATCTAATTCAGGTCTTAAAGTCAGTCTTAGAGGAGTGGGGACCAACAGGGCTAAAAGAAAAAGCCATTCCCAAGAGGAAATAAAATCTCCCTAAATTTACTTATTAGCTCATCTGAAAAAAATAAACAACGCTACACTATAAACAGCATTGGTGTCAATACAGAAAAGTCCCACAAAGTGGTTTCCACACCATTCCAAAAGCTCAGGGATAACTTAATGTCTTTAAAATATGCAGCAGAAGAGAAAGAAGTTGGCAAGAATCCCCCAGTCACTGAGTTTCATCCTCAAGTGCTTGGCACTGGCACCACATTCCCTTGTAAAACAGGGCACACATTAAATGTTAGAAAGATAATGGATGGTTTAACTCCAACACGCTGGAAAACCAGGAAAATATACTATTTGCCTGTATTAGCTAAAACACATGTCTTGAAGAAAATAATATATATTAACTTCCACTTCTTTGAACTTTTCCTCTCTCCTAAGTTACTTAAGTTCCAGACTGATTTAATTTGTACCTTTTATAATAGTTTTCTGCAAGAACTTTCTCTTTGGCAACTTATTATCCTGATTTTATTTCTTGCTGCTGCTTTTATCTTTCATCCTTGCAAATTTAATCATTAACTATGTATGTATTTTGGAGTATGGTCTGTTGGAAATAATTTACTCGAAACAGGTTTTTAAACCACTTTCTGTAAGAATTAGGTCTTTTAAAAAAACCACATCCTGCATTTGCTTTAAAAAGGGAGCCCGACAGTTCTCCTGCCAGGAGGAGGAATAATTTTGCTCTGCATTTTCTAACCCCTTCACCTGTAAATCACATTCCTAATTACATCAGGTACTCTGAGGTATAAAAGCAGCACTTCACTGAAACAATTAAGTTTCTTCTACAGTTTTAATTAAGAAACCCACTCATCCAAAACCCAGCAGATCAGATCCTGCTGCCTGCAATAGGCTTTTTCAGTCAGTGGCCATAAAAACAGTTCACTTTTACCAACCCAACACTGGCACCCAAATAAGTTAATCTTTTAATGAGTCTTAACCCACAAAAAGTCTCTAAAACCTCTGTAACCCTTTTAAAAGCACTTCACAGTAAAATCAGAGATACAAGGATTATTTCCAATGTTTTTCTGTCAACAGTCAGATTTAGTTTGTGTATCAAAACCCTCTACAACAACACATGGCAGTTGCTTTTAGAATCTAAAAAATATGAAGACAGAGATAAAATCACCATTTTCTGGTATTAATGTCTTCAAGCAGAAGGAAATTAGTAAAAACAGTAAGATTGTTTTTCAATCTGTTTCAGATAAAACCCCTAAATATAGATATTCTTGACCTTTGACAGTGAGAAATGCAGCAAGAGAACTCACTCTTCATCAGGAGTTGTTTTTAATATCACTCTTCTGATCTAGAGTTTCATGAAGTTCATTCAGTGATTTGACAAATACCAAATGAAGGGGAAAAAAAAGACATCTCAAAATTCCTTGATTTTTGATACTAAAAATACACATTTCCATCAACCAAATGAAACAGCTGTACCAAAGATCTACCTGTGGGAAGGAAGTGAAAATGCCAAAAGAATTTCCTTTCTTACCTCAGCCTTGCGAATGCTCTCCCTGGCTTCATCTATTTTCTGCTCCAGTTCCGCTCGGGTTTGCTCGGACATCACGGGCCCGTGGCATTCCAGCTCTTCCAGGGTCTGCCAGGAACAAGGAAGCACACCAAGGTGCAGTAAATGTCAAAGACAAGTATTTGTGACAATCAGGGGAGTTACTGTTCCACTGGATGCTGGGGATGACCACCAAAAGTCCATGCCAGGAAATAAAAAGTGATGACTCTAACTCAGGCTGTGGGAAGCCATTCCCTGTGTCCTGGTATGCCACCTCTTGTCCCAAGTCCCTGTCCAGCTGTCTTGGAGCCTCTTTAGGCCCTGGAAGGGCTCTGAGGTCTCCCTGGAGCCTTCCCAGAGATGTCAGAGCATTCTGGATGTTGTTTTTCTCCAGCTGATGCTGTGCTCAGGGGTTGGAATTGTATGGATGACCAGGAAACTGGGGTGGGTGTGGTGAGAGCACAGCAGGCTCCTTCATGGCTGGATTTTTTGGGGGAAGAGCAAGAAACTTATCTATTTATTCTCCCTCCTAAAAGACACATTCAACACATTCCAAAATCCAGCTGCCTGACTGCCAAACACAGCCCTTTGCTCCTCAGAGCTGAGCCACGAGCACAGAAACAAATTCATCAATTCACATCTAATTTTATGTCTTCGCATCAGATTTAATGGCGAATTCCTAACGGATTTTCCTGGTGTGGAACAGCTTCTGCCAGCCAGGTGAATGCAGGCCCCAGGTAATTCCCTGGTGCTTGCAGCAGCTCCTGCCCCAAGGAGTGTGCTCCTCCCAGCCCTACCCGCTGGCTGTGGACGATGTTCTTGTGCTCGCGGGCCACGCGCGTCGCCCATTTCCGCGCCTCCTTGTTCAGGCTGTGCTCTTCGGTCGTTCCCGTCTCCGATTCCAGCTGCCGGCTCTGAACAGGGAACAAGGGAGTGACTTAGCATGGCTCACACCCTGGGCTACCCCTGTTTACCTACAGGGTAAAACTTCGGATTACATTTGTCAGCCTGGGATCTTGGTTCTTATGAAACAAGGAAGGTATGACAAGAACTTCCTGGTGAACTTTGGGATGGTACCAGGTTGTGGGAAGGCAACTCCAAAAGCTAAAAGTTCACAAGAATTCAATTCCCAAAGTAAACGGGCATTATAGGAAGCAAAGATCATGGAATCATGGAATGGTTTGGGATGGAAGGGAATTTTAAAGCCCATACAGTGCCACCCCTGCCATGGGCAGGACACCTTCTACTGTCCCAGGGTGCTCCAAGCCCTGTCCAATTTGGCCTTGGACACTTCCAGGGATGGAGCAACCACAGCTTCCTTGGGTAACTTGTGCCACCCTCCCCAGCCTCCCTGGGAACAATTCCTTTCTAAAGATGAAAGGTTCAGTGTGACCAAGGGGCTCATTCTTTGTAAACTGTGATCAAACCACAAAGCCCTCAAATATTTTAATACAGCAAGGCAGGTTCTGTCCAAAAATGTCTGTGTCTGCAAAACAGACTGAAATTTCCAATCACATTTTTGATATTGTTCCATCTCACTCCTGCTTTTGTTGTCAATGACAAAAAGTGAAATTGTCTCCCTCAAGAAGTTCCAACTAAAGCAAGACAAAATAGTTCTCCACTGTCTACAGGCTGAACAGAACAGAAACATTTCCCAGCATGGAATTCCTGAAATCATTCCCAATCTTTGCATCATTTCCATTTGTAACAGAGCCACAGAATCATTTGGGATAGGTTACATCTCTGAAGATATCCAAAAGTTACCTGGACATAGTCCAGGACAACCAGCTCTGGACCAGAAAACCTCCAGAGATCCCTTCCAACCTCAACCAATTCCTATGGGTTTTTTTTTTTTCCTCTGATCCAGTCACTGCAATCCACAACCCCCCTGCACTACTTTTTATCATAATCTTGCCCAGCCTCTGAGACCAACCAAAAAAAGTTCCTTATAAACTATGACTCAAGAAGAGAGAATATGCACAGAGCTGTTGAAGCGAGAAATAAATGCCTGTGTCACAGATTTCTCACTCTGTGTGGTTCAAAAGACACAATTTTTCTTCATCAGGTGGAGTTTGAAAACAGAGAAAAAGCCCAGAAGGATGAAAAGGTTGTTTAGGAAGGAGAAATCCAAGCTTAGCCATCAGGAAAGGGTAAGAGAGCAGAAAGACATGGAATTATTTTCAGGGTAGCTGGGAAGCCTCCTGCTGCTGCAGAAGAAGAGATGCTGTTATCAGGTATTTCAGCAGGAAAAGTGGAATGATTTGTGTCAAGGAAGGATGACAGTTTCATCATCTACACCAGCATTTGGCACAGACTGGGGTAAAACCAAGAGACACCAGGAGGCAAACTGAAGTAATTCTGAAAACAAGATTTTCCTGGCCTTTAGATGACACTGTCCTCATGGAAGAGACAAAAACCACTAACTCTGACTGACAGCCTATCGGGGGATATAACTGACAAAGAGGCAAAATTGGTTCAGCTCATTACTTGCTCAGGGAAGTTCCTTGCCAAAATTGAACCTGGCCTTTATTCTGAGTGTCTGAAATGCCCAGCCAGTGTTATTTTCCAAGCACAGGGAACTGTCAGACAAGGTGTGGAGCAGGCCAGAAGAGGAAGAGGAGAGGTACAGGCATGGGGCCAGTGCTGGGATGATCAGGTAGGATGGTGAATTACCTCTGTTAAGCTACTCCATTGTAAACTTGAAGAAGACAACACGTGGATTTATATAGGCACATCCAACCCTTAAGATAACATTTCAGCTCATTTTTTCCCCAGTTTATCATACAGCTTCTTCCACAGCTTCCACCTGAGCCTTAACCTGAGCAGAATCTTTGACATTCCCCCTTCCCTATGAAACATCTAAGAGTGAAAACTGCCCATAACATATCTGCAGTGTTCCCACTGCTCTTGCTCCTTGCTCATTTTCATATGGAAAGAATCCAGACTTTTCAGTCACTTGATAATATTCTCCATTACCCCAAGTGTGATTTTGGGTTTTAAGTCTATTTATCAAAAGCACTTGACCAGAAAAATGAATGAGGACTTTGTGGCTACTCTTTAAGACCTGCTAAAAAATAAAGGAATCTTGTAGGATCAGACTTGTATTATTTATAAAGTAGCATTGCACCCAGGCAGACCTTACCCTTGCCTAAAGGTCTAAAAATAAACCAAAATAGAAATGCAGCAATGAAAAGCTTTAATTCTGTACCCTCAGGGAAAGACAGACTGGACAGGAACATCAGGAAAATGAATACCCAGCTGCCATTAAAATAGGTGAGAAGAAAGGAGCTAAACCAGATTTATCTGCTGTGGACAATAGAGCCCAAATTGTAGGGAGGAAGGTGAGGGACTGAAGGCTCTGATCCTGACCTGATTTACTCCACGAAGCTGAAGTGTTTTCGGGACCAGAACCTGGCGGTGCCAAGACGTCCAATGACTCAATTTAACTTCTTCCAAAAAGAGAGGGAAACCAAAGCCACTGTCCATGGCCAAGGAATGAAGGGAGAGCCAAAAAACCTGAGCTAAACATAGATGGACACTTTGCTGTTCCCTCAGGGCTTGGATTACAATGAAAACAGTGTTTAGTGCTAAAAATTCGATCAGTAAACCAACAGAAACTTCTGGATGGCTCCAAGCAGCTAAAAAGCTTAGGGGCAGCAATGCTGTTTCTTAAATTAACAAAAGCATTCAGGCTGCAGACAAATGTCACTTCTCCATTTTGGTCTGAAATGTTGGTGCAGGTGCAGGATTTGCCTCCCAACAGGCCCAAACTCAGCCTGTATTCTTATTTACCCAGTTATATCTGGATGCAGATGCCACAGCACTGTTTTGAAAGCAAAAAAACATTGGCTCTTGAGCCTCAAAGTTCCTTATTTTTGCAGCTGAGGCCCAAAAAAGTTCTCTTCTAGCAAGGCAAAAAGCAGGGAACATTCATGGCATGCAAAGCACTGACATAAAACACATCTAAAAACCAGGCATTTCTTTTAAAAAGAGGTGAAAACAAGAAGTTTCCATGCTAATGCTGCAGAGCAACACTCTGGGGAGGAGGAAGGAACACACATGACATTTTTCACACAACTCATTGCTAAACTCAGCAGTTCTGAGAAAATCATGAGCCAACTTTGGGGCTCCTTTTAGTCTGCTAATGCTGAACTCATTTAATTTTAATTTAGCCAAGAGTGAGCTGGGGCTGACTCATATTTCAGTCAATTTCCAACATTTCAAAGTGGACACTCCTCATCTTTAAAAATTAAGATCTTTTGCAAAAAGGGTTTATTTTCCCCCCTCAGAATAACAAAAAAAGGGCATTAATTCACCATTATGATTATCACGTGTATGTTACAATAAGGCGAAATCCAAAGCAAGTATTATTGCTGCTTTACAGAACCACAGGCTGTCCTTTAAACTAACAAATTTATAATATATTGTTAATACCAGACAATATTATATTAATCTAATAAAGTGATGAGGGGGGCTGCAGAAGGAAAAGGAACATCGGACCGGGTAGGGATGTTATGGTTTGGTTTGTTTGCTTTGGTTTTTTTGGTTTGGGTTTTGGTTTTTTTTTTTATTTGTTTCAGGTTTTTTTAGTTTTCTTTTTGAAGTCTAGAATCTTAAAAGTATTGATTTTCATTAAATATCACTGATCAACACAGCTTTGTTATTCCCAGGCCTTGATGTTTCTGTTGTATACAAGAGATGAAAAGCACAACCCTTTTTTCAAAAAATTAATTTGAATCTTATTTATTTTTAAAGGTTTTGATTGTTCTCACTGAAATTAATTTTGAAATTAGAGTGCAGAGTATTTTTGTTAATTTACTTCTATTTTCACCCTCATAATTATCCTCATTTGCCTCAGCTCTCACAGCAGCTGCACTCCCAGCCAATTTTTCCAAAAATCCATTAGAACTAGAAATAGGGAAAAATTGCCCTCATTAGGTAACCAAAGGCAAAAAAAAAGGACTTATAAAATCAAATTTGCCACAGAAAAATTCATTTGGTAGATATTTTCAATGCAATATAAACAAATTTGTAGTTCTTAAGTGGCCACTTCTTTCAAGTGCAACTTCTCCTCGCTGATCTTCACTGCTAGAAAATACTCAGAGCTTTGCTTAAACTGTTTCCCGACTGCTAAAACTCAAAGAATTCTGTGTGCTCTCTAAATTAAAATTAGCTGGTGAAAATTAAAATAAAATCAACTAGGCAGTGAAAATTAAAATAAAATCAATTAGGTGAGGAGCCAATTTCAGTTCATTATACTTAAGAGAAAATCAGAAATGATCCTCAATTCAACTAAAGCTAAGTCCACAGTAGATCCAAACCTTTCCTTTTCCTTCAGTATCAACCTCAAATGTAAATATTACATCTCAGATCTTATTTTAAGCCCAACTAGGGTGGGAGAGATTAAATAAAATCAGTTTTAGACAGGCACAAGATGGGTCAAGTCACAGAAGGAAGGTAGAGCTTTGCCCACTCACACCCACTGATCATGTCTTTACCTGAATGGCTGTAATTCTCCTCAAAAAGAACTTGTAATACTGAATAAAATGAAATAATTACTTCTTTGTAATATAGATTTAGCTTCAAAAAGGCTATACTTAATACCAGTCTATTCTGGTATTAAAAGGTTGATAAAATAATAACTTTAAGGGGTTTTTTTAGATGTAGCTTCAAGAAAGTTGTACTTAAACCTGGTCTGTTCTGGTATTAAATGTACAGACCACTGTAAATATGGGCCATTTTTATACTTGCTTATGTAACTTATATAAAATTCCTCCATAGAAAAGATGCCGAGGAATTCCAAGATGTTCTTTTGAGAATGAAGGGAAATTTACCTTTATTTTCACAATCTACCCAGAAAACAGCTAAGTTACGTGGGGGGGGGAAACTGCAAAACTTTCCACTGAACTTCCCAAGGAGTTTTTGTGCAAATTAAGAAGGGAAAAAAAAGGATTATTTTCATGTCAAGAAGCTGTGGGAGGAATCAGCTGGGCCACAGCTTTTCCTCATGTCCTCTGAAGAAACAGGGACTGAAAAACAGGAAAAAGACCCCAAAAATGAAATGTCAGCTTTTCAGGGCCCTTCTCTTCAAGCTCCAGGGACACTTTTGTGTCACCTGCCTCCTTTCCTCACGTGATAACCCTGGGATCAAGGAAAAAGCAGCTTTTCCAAACAGGAAGCAGAGAAAAGCTGGCGAATTTCCTTTCTCTTTTGCCCTGCTCTTGAGGCTTATCTGTGAGCACAGGGACAGTGTGTTTTCCACACACTGGATTTCTTTGGAATTAATAAATATCCCTTTCCTCGTGGGAGGATAGGGGATGATTAAACTGTGGAGTATCACAGCAGCCTCCGTGGAAGGCCAAGATGTGCTTTCCTTGGGATTTCCTTGGGAGGATAAAGGTATTTTAAAAGACTCTTTTCCATTCTCTACTTTGCTGTCTATAAATCCATGTTGGGAATTCATTTCTGGAGAGGATTAAAGCTTTGTAGGAACTGATCAATCATTTTTTTCTGAATATTTTTAAAACAAACCATTTCTGTAAGGGTAAGTGGTTTGCATTAGGGATTTTTTTGAAAACTTTCTTTTTTAATAATAAGAATTTATGTCCATCAAATGAACCAAGACAATGAAATCATCTAAGTAATTTAATAACATGAACAATTGATTAAATTCAAGCTCAAACTAGTTTTTTTTTTAGATAAAGGAAAATACCTGATTGATGTAAAACATTTTCAAGTGGCTTTCTCTTTGTGGGCACTCAAAAGTGTACATTTTACCTGGAGCAACTGGGATTTTTGGGATTAAAAATCCTGGAAGTTGATGGAGAATTGTTTCATTCCTTCCTTTCTTGGGAACAGACCCTCTTGCAGGCTCTGACTGTACACGTTGGGATCATTTTGAAAGCAAACTGGGCTGTCCCTGACTCAAGGACTGAAATCCTGGTAACAGCTCTTCCCTTCTAAAACACAAGTTTGGGATGGACCATGCAAAAGTGGAATTGACACCAGGATTCAGATCTCTCCATTCAGAGCTCCATATCCATTTCTGCCTACAGCCCTCACAACTCCATTCCAGTAATACTTAAATACTCCAAATTTTGAGCCCAGCTTCAGTGGATCAGCCTGAAGAGAGCCCACAACTTGTTCTTGGAAAAGGTTAATATTAAACTGTTGATGAGAAGTATTTATGACTCTACTTTGTTCTTTCAGTCCTTGGTGTGAAAATTATCATGCACAACCCACAGAAAGTAAAAGCCAACTGAGAAATCTCTGCAAAACATCTAGAAACAGAACAGGTGGCAAAAGAATGCTTGGTAATTGGTCTCCTGCAATTAAATGTTGCTCTATCAATTAGAAAACACTCAATTTCTGACCAGTTCAAAAGCCTGAGCAAGAGCCTTCTCTCTCTTATACTTATTGATTAAAAATGGGATTGCCCAGGTAGGATCCTGTTAGCTGAGCAGAACTACATGGATCAGAAAGAAGCATAATTCAATTATTTTGGGGAAAACTGGTTACAGCCTAAGCAGCTGAAGATGAAAAAGCTGCAGTGCACTGAGGAAATGCAGGAATTCTGCAGCCCAAGAGGCTAACCAAGCAAAGGGGGGAGGAACTGAGACATGAAGGATCCATTCATCGCTTCCTAAAAACTCCTGGAGTGAGGCAGCACGGGCAGCACACGTGGACCTTGTGAGCCCACACAAGTTCCACAGCACAGAATCCTGGCATTTCTCACACTGAAGAGTTTAATGGGAGTGAATCCCAGCTCTCCTGGCCACGGGAATGGCCCTCTGGAAAAAGAGCCAAATTAAATCAGCACCGGGGCTGCATTTCATCAGTGCACACTTAGAGCCTGCAGTTGTCAGACAACCTTTCCCTCTCACAGAGGAGCAGCAACCAATTACACACAGCACAGTCTTGAGCTGTGAAATTTTAATTCATGCCCCAGCAGATTAGAATATCAATTACAAACCCTGTGCAAGAACACAAGAGAAGTGTGAAGGTGCCCCCCACAAATAACACCCTTAAATTGATTTTTCCTCTTCGAAGTCTCATTGTGAAGAAAGATTTTTCTCCCCTATTCTGTTTTATAGACATAGAGATTCTGCATTCTGTTGCCACCTCTCCAGAGTGTAAATCCAGCATCCCACATGCACAGGGACAACACAGGGCTGACCAGAAACACCCCCGGGTACCTCTGCTATGGTCATTCTCATAGCACTGACAGGTGAGGGCTCAATCTCCACCAGCTGAACTGCATTAAAACTCTGGATGCAGGGAGTGCACAGGGAGGAGAACACAGCAGCAAAGGTTAGAGAGGCACAGCAAAGACTCAGAAAGATTCTGCTCACTGTTATCAAGAATAACCTAAAATTTATCACTGAATATCCTGAGTTGGAAGGGACCCATCAGCATTACCCAGTCCAACTCCTGGCCCTACACAGACACTCCAAAAATCCCACCCAAGAGCATTGTCCAAACATTTATTTGTGAGAATAACTGACTCTTTCTGGAATAAAAACCAAAATCAGTTTGTTAAAAGGAAATACAAAGGAGACCCAGTCAGAGATGCAAGGGTGACTGGGAAAATCATTCTTATGCAGGTCTTGACCTGAATCACTTGAACTGAAGATCAGGACTACCCAAATCAGTTCATTTATGAATTCAAGTCAGGAAAAGTTTCTATATTTTAAAGATCCAAGCATATTTAAAACAGGTGTTTCTTAAAATAACATCAATAATGTCAATGGGATATCAAGAATCCACTTGAATCAAGGTGCCGTTTGGAAATGCACTTACAAACTCTGATTCACTCCATTTTAATGGCATTAATGATTGCTTAGGAAGCAACACAGAAACCAAGATAAGATTTCTGGATATTATTTTGGAATGCAGTGTTTCAACAGTAGTATCTTTAGTAAGTCTCTATATGTATCTCTTAAGTATTCCTTGAGCAATTTAGGTGGGTAAGGACACTTCATTTGGTTCAGTTGTAACCCAGTATTAGTGAATATTATGAGAACCTCAGCAGCGGATAAAAAGGCAACAAAATTTAGCAGAGATTAGGTTGAAAGCAGTGAAACAGAGGGCTGTTAGTCACAATCTGGAAGCCAAAAAAAGATTCTGCTCTTTTGTGGGTAATGTAGAGCCAGTTGGATGCTTTTTTTACCATCACCCACCTCCTGCAACCAGGCCACTCTCTCTTTCTTTCCCAAAAATAGAGCACGGGGTTAAACCAGACTGGGATACCAGTGATTCTCTTCCCCATTTATAACAATCTGCTTTAAAATAGAACAAGACCAAGTAACTGCAGGGATTCACAGGGCTCTTACAGTGTCACTGTCACTGGGCTGGAACTGGAAAGGCTGAGGTTTGTGGAACACGGAGTTCTCCTGTAAGAACAGCTGGAGATTGCTATCCCGCACCACCTGAGGAAAGAAAAAGGTTTATTTAGAATCCTTGCTTTGTGAACTGCAAAACAGCTGGAGAGCAAAACCAGCACAGTTTCCAACTGAGATTCAACCTGCAGCAGAAGTTTGGGTGCACCAGCAGGGAATTAAGGACCTGAGCTGTTCAGAGGTACTGGCAGGACACACAGTGGGCGACAAGGACCTAAAATATCCCTGCCATTTACCTACAAAATCAGGAAAAAACCACCAATTATCAAACAGACACCCTGTGGTGTCACTGCCATAAATATTTCTCCCTCCTCTTGCGGGTAATTTCCTGTGCACTGCTCTTTCTTAAGATGAAAAGCGTTAATTTGGCAGAAATTATTAGATGTGGGAGCTGAAAAGACTATTTGGAATAATGCATCCAAAATCAGTTACAACTTTCATCTCTCTTTATTAAATTGCTTTCAGAGAAAACTCTCCAAGCTTGCATTTTGCTGAAGCAAAACTCCTTCAGCTCCCAAATTTGTTTAATGATACGTTTCAGGCACCATGACACAGATCTCTAAACAAACCTCTTATGTCACAATTTACACAGATTTACAAAGAAATACCCAGTGATTGCAAGATGAAAAAATAGGATCACTGGTTGAAGAACTCTTACAGAGCATTCACTGCCTCAATTGATGAAAATGCTCAAAATTATATCAATTTATTACCAAACTGGAGATTTACATGTACAAAGCAGATAATAAAGATGGTATTTATCCAGAAATAGCAGCACTGTGCATGACCAAGAACTCTGTGCTGCGTGGACAATGAGAAATAAAACTTGTTCTCTAATGCAGCAAAATGTTGATGCTTGTGTCGCTGAAATACTGAACTGTAAAAAATTAATCTCCAGTTAAAGAAAGTAAATAGTCCTCCAGGGCCAATAATACACTCATCTAAAGCAGAAAAGTACATAATTACTGCTCCAATTTGAGCAGTTGAACATAAACACACTCAAATGGGGAGAAAACAGACAGGGATTTGCATCACGAATTCCCAGAAATAGAAATTCAGAAAATACTAAAGAAGGAAACATCTGCAGCTTCAGAGGATGCTCAGCACTGATCTGGCATCAAAATAATTTAATTTAACCAGCTATTCCATTGAATTGTCCTTCAGATCTATGTCAACACTGACCATGGCACACAACCCTGGGCCATGCCAAATATGTGGAACTATTTTAACTTCAATTAGGAAAGGAAAAAACCCAAAATGAAGTTACTGAGGATGTGAAAACCTACACGGATATTTTAATGCACTTTCCCCACAGAAATCTGACTCCCAAGCAACTCAGTTCGAAGCAAAAAACTCATTTTTCCAACTGCACTCCTAGGAGATTTCCCCTCAAAGCCACAAGAAGTGGTTAAAAATGAAAATAACTGTTATCTGAACAGGAGGCTCAGGAGAATGTGCAAGTCCAGCACATGAAATCCTGCATTTGCACAAAATATTGGACATTTGATAAAATGAGAATAAAAAGACTCCAAAGCAACACTGTATCCTTGGGATTAAGCTGCAACTTTTCCAAATAGATTTCCTGTTATTCAGCAATTAAATCAATGTTCTTACACAGTTTCTTTCTGAAGTCAATGTCAATTGACAGGTTAAAACAGACCTGAAATCAAACACTAAATATATCCCACATGCAGAAACAAGGCACAGTCAGAGATGTGCATAAAGGAAATTATTTGCCCTCTTACCAGAAACCTCACAGAAATAATACTCAAAACAGCAAACGGAATTTCAGAAAATGTTCCGAAGAAAATCAGCTTTTTTTTCCAAAAGAGAAGTGCAAAAAGTACAAATCCTGACAAAGACTGTTCAAATGAAAAGGAACTTAAATTGCACTTTGATACAATCACAGTCCCAGACTGGCTTGGGTGGGAAGGGACCGAAGAAATCATCTTATTTCACTCCCTGCCATGGGCAGAGACACCTTCCACTGTCCCAGGCTGCTCCAAGCCCCAATGTCCAGCCTGGCCTTGGGCACTGCCAGGGATCCAGGGGCAGCCACAGCTGCTCTGGGTACCCTGTGCCAGAGCCTCACACCCTCCCAGGGAAAAATTCCTTCCCAATACCCCATCTAAACTTACCCTCTTTGGGGTCAGTGTTCCCATTCCAGTGTCAGAGGAATGACAAGAGCTACCCTGATCCAGGAGTAAAAAAATCTCCAAAGCTCTAACAAACAATGATAAAACTATGAAAACCCTGTATTTTATACAGAAAATCTGTTTTTTAGCTGTTTCACTCAATCTGCATCACAGCCAGCCCTGACCATCCAAGGAGCCATCCCTGGCACTTGTGGGAAGCAACTTGTGTCCTTCTAAAACAAATACAATTTAATTCCATCCTGCAAACACAAATATAGTTCAGATGGAAGAGCAAAAATATTCCTCCCAATGACCTGAAGTGTCTCTTCTAAGCAGAGCCTGCCAAGCTTGTACTGCAAACTAACAAAGAACAGGTGAAGCATTCAAAACCCCCAATAAATATTTAAAACCTTTGCTTTGATGACAAGTTTATTTTAAATTGCTAACAAATTTATTACATGTTTAACAACCCAAGCTGCTTTTGAAAGACACGGACGGGTTTTGGTGGAGGGAAAATGTTTTTTTTCTGGATTCTTTTTTTGGGCTGATTACTGCAGCCTGGACCTGTTTTGGAAAGAAAGGATAAGCAAAGCCTGTGGAAAAATCCACCAGTCAATACATTCAGAGTGAAGCACACATTTTCAGTAGCAAAGCAACACAAATTCTTCTTTCCCACATTCCTGAAGCGCAAGGAGAGAAGCAAATGGAGTTGTAGAAACCAGTTGTAAAAGCCCTGCTCAGACCTGCCAGCTGGATTTCCATTTCTGTCCCTTCTCCAGGCACTGTGCCCACGGAGCAAAGCAGAAACCCAACTCACACACACAGCCTGACTTGGCTGTTGTGTAAAATCAGCCAGACCTGCAGCTCTCTGGCCTGGCTAGCACAAACCACCCCGAGCTCAGCACACACGAATATTGGAGGAAAGGATTCCTACTCCAAGGAACTGTTTGGATATGGCAGCTCAGAACTGGATCAAAGTCCCAATCAGGCAGCTCTCTGAGTATTTTGAACACAAAGGATCTGATACCACAGTGAAAAATTAATTATGCAGACATTATACAGAAGCCTGTTTAGCTAAAAGATTCCAAGCCAGCATTTCTTGGGAAGGTATTTGAAGTAGACCTGAATAATACACCCCAAGGTAAATTATTGAAAGTCCTTCTACAACTGAAGAGAAAATGGCATTTTGATTATTTTTACAGTTGCTGCCAAGTGAATTCAAAGCTGAGGGTGAAGCCCATTTTTCATGCCCTCACTTTAGATCTCTGAAGGTGTGAGATCACTTGCTTGGAGGTAAATAAGGAATGTGTTAAATAAGGTTTTGCTCCACATCTCTCTGTGAATGAGCAGTTTCTGAGTGGGTGGGTAAGGTAAATCTATAAAGGAATATTATGACTGCACCAAAGCAGCTTTTCTGAGCTCAATGGCAATTTTTTTTTTTTTTTTAGGCCAGCAGATGAATTATTTAAGTATCAAAATTACCCTGGAAGCGATCACGCCTCTCTCAGTCTGGCTGCTTGACAAAGCAAACAAACCACGTCTATGACAAGGCTCTAATTTGTTTGCTGTGTTTGCTACTCTTAATTCCAGGGAGAAAACAGCGTAATAGTTTGGATTTTAAGTTGACAGACAATTATTAAGGAATGATCCAAGCAGTTTCCCAGGGCTTTGCTCCAGATTACACCGTGCAGAACCCTCAGCTGCATTTTCCCTCCCAAATGTGCAGGGTGAGAACTGAGCATCTCCGGATGCAAGTGCACTCAGGAGAAGGCAGAGGTGCTAGAGGAAAAATTCTACCCAAGAAAAACTGTCTGGTGTCTTTTAACTTAACACCACTCAGGAGTAACCAAACACTAGAACCCTTCAGTTTTGTCATGGTTTTGGAAGCAAATCTCAGGCATGGGGATTCGTCCATGCTGCAAGGATTCAGTTACAGAGGATCATGCAGTTCAAACTTACCCTGCTGGAAGTCTCCAGTAAAAACTGGAATGTGTTTTGTACAGCTTGGCATGTCTCTAGTTCAGTCCTGCTGAATGCCATTAAATAATCCTTAAGGTGATCATATATATTTCCATCAAGGGCCTGCACGAGGGGAAAAAATAAAGAAAATCAGGAAGAGCAGGAAGTAGCTCTGTTTACAATTTATCAGTATTTACCCTGGGACCATTTTTTCAGCAGATTTACATCTGTGAGGAGCGGACAGAGCCACTCGCTCCTGGCAGGAGGAATGACAGTGCTGGGTTCCCATTAGATGGCAGCACACAGCACTGCAACAACATCCCTGCGATTTCCATCCAGCTGTTCCCATGGGCAGAGCAGCTCTGGAGAAGGGAAATGTGCTCAGGGAGATGTCACTGAGGGCAAGGAGAACACCCAGGAACTGCAAGGCCACGAGGTGCTGTCAACCAGAGAATTCCTCAGGGAATGGTGCCAGGACACTCAACATCTGGATGTGGCACGTGCCCAGCTGTTTGCTTATCAAAACCAGCTGAGCAATAGCTGCCACTTCACCTTCTTTTGTGCACAGAAACACCAAATAACTAACACAAATTAATCCCAAACCTAGCAGTGACAGCGAAGGTCAAACCCCAAAGCTCTGTTGTAAGCAGAGCTGTAAAATCACATCACACAGCACAGGTTACACAAGTTCTGTGTTAAATATGACTTAGCAAGTGACTGACAATGTAATTTAAATATTTAACTCAGGATGTATTAAAATATATATGACAGAGATTTTAATAGGTCTTATTTTACAGATATCCATTTAAACAGTGTATTCATGGAAATTGGGCACACTCCATTTCAACAAACTCAGGAATCTGTTTCTGTAGAAAATTACATTTGATTAGTTAAATCATTTTGAAAATTTGAGGGGGGAAGAAAAGAATGAAATTGTGCAAGATTTAAGGAATAGTTTCCGCCCTTGAAAAATCAAGTCCAGCGTTTAAGGTGAGGAGAACAGACACAATAAATCAGACACAAATCCTGGAAGTGTCCAAGGCCAGGTTGGATTGGGCTTGGAGCAAGCTGGGATAGTGGAAGGGGTCTTTGCCCATGGCAGGGGTGGAACTGGAAAAGCTTTTAGGTTCCTTCCAACCCAAACCATTCCACAGTTTTATGAAATCCCTCAGAACTTAGGAAGAACAGAAGAGATCTTCCACCTGCAAAATTTTCCCAGCAGTACCTTCAGTGAGGGGTGCTCTGAGGAGATAATCAAATTGTGGGACTGGAATTCTCACGTCCAAACTCTGATATCCCAAATCCAACTCATACTATACCATTTTCTTCATCCTCCATCAACCAAGTGTAAAGGAATTTTTAGCAGAGGCAGACTTTTTCCATTCAGCCTTACACATTAAACCTGGCTCAAACTTAACAGCTCTATGGCCATCAGGAAGCCATTATGCCAAACCAGTAGCAAACTGGGAATTCCTTCCAAGCACCCACACTGTAGGTGATCAAAGGCGAGATGCCAGCAGCCAGGGCACCTCCTGGAGCTGCCCTGGGAAGGACTTCCCAGTATGGCTGGGAAAGAGCTACAGGATAACTGCTCCAGGCTCTTGCAAGTGCTGTCAGCTCCACCAAACACTCTGTTAAACAGAGTTTTTAAAAATTCTTATTTAAAGAGTTATGTAATACAAGCTTAGAGCCGGGATGTTCAGTTGAGGAAAGCATCAGGAAATTCCCAGCAGCAAATCCACAGAAACCAGGCAGCCATGCACAGACATGGGTTCAGTCCCTGCCTGTGCTGGTGTGGGCACAGCTTTGCTGGGATTCACCCTGAGCTGGTTCAGGAGGCTCAGTCCCAGGCCAGCACCAGGATTTGAACATTCCCTGTGCTCTCACCCCTGAAGGGACGAGCCCTCGGTGCCACACGAGTGCCAGAGTCCCCACCCCATTCCAAGGGCACTCATTTTCACATCCAATACAGGCAGCCCCAGGAGCAGCTCAGCCCTGTGCTCACAGGGAATACAAATGATGGGCAAAATTGCCAAGAGTGCCTGTGCTCTCCCTGGGGGACCATGGGAAGCCTCAAACTCCCCCAAAACGGAACTGTCGACTTTCATCTGTTCCTAAAGCTTTTCAGTTCAAACACCAGGGCTGGAGTGCAACTCTGCTAAGAAATGTAAATAAATAATTTCAATTTGGCAAAGCATTTCTGAGCACTCAGTCTGCAAAGCAGCTGTGATTTTTTCCATCCCACGATGCCATAAATGAGCATTTCACAGCTCCCTATCAAACCCAAATGCTGTTTTTATGTCAAACCCCACACGAAGGGTTTGTGTCATTACATTTACGTCTTAAATGCTGAGATCTGTGTTGGGTTTTGACACTCTGGGTGCTTTGCAGAGCCAGTGGAGAGAAGTTGGTACTTGTGTGTTGTGATTGATCCCTCTCCAAGATAGATGGCTAAAATAGGTCAGCTGAAAGGCAGGATGCCAAGGGCCTATTCCTCTTCACTGACCGTAAATAGTGCCCCCACAATTAGCTCAGACAGACACATTAGGCACACACAGCCCAGCCCCACACGTGTTTATTCCCTCCAATTATCATCCACGCAGCACTGGGGATTAATTCATGTCCAGCTGCAGTTTGCAGCTCAAGGAATATTGAAAAAAAAAAAAAAAGAGGGAGAAATATTAACTTTATTATTTTCCCCTCCTCCTCCTGCAGTGACCACAGCTCTGCTGAGATGCCAGAAACCCCCCGCAGTGTGATATGAAAAATAAAGATATTTAAGAAAGAACATCAGAGCAAACTGTGGCAAAACATTAGGGAGCACACAGGTCTGTCAGCATGTGAGAACTGCATTACAGCCTGGCTCCTTCCATTAATTAAAAGCAGTTTCAATATGATGAAGCTCTTAAATACCGATGAGAGCTGCCAGAACTGAAGTTCTGAAAGTCACTGCAATATCACACAGGCAGGGCTGAGAAAGCAACTCCAACACAGGCTAAAAAGCTCCTCGTGGCACAGAAATGGTGACATCCCATCAGCCACAGGATCAGAGAGCTGGTTGGTTCCAGACTTGCAATAATAATGGATTTATCCCTTCTATAAAATGGTAATTATTACATCGAGCTGGATGCGTTCATATTAAAACAAAAGACTTGACTTGCTGAACTGTAGGATATAAATTAACATTCACGTGGGGTTTTATCAGCTGAATCTCATTCACTTACAAACGCTCTGACCCAAACCACTGAACATCACGGGTTTTGAAAGGAAAAAGTCTTTTCAAAATTTCTCATCACACAACTTGAAGGGGAAACTGGGGGAAAAAAAAGAAAATCAAAAAACCCAACACCCATTATTCCTCTACAATGGCTTTTGTTCTCTTTCTGACTCTCCAGAGAGCACTAAATCACTTACTGTATTACAATCCCACTGAAAAACCTGTCTTTTTGTCAACTTCAAAAGGAAATCAAGGGTTTTTTTTAAAAAAAAACAAATCTGGCATCAAACCCAAGATAATACAAAGTTAAGTAGCACAAAATTACAATTTCCAAGGATAGAAAAAAAGTCACTGTTTTTTTCAGAAATCTTTTCTTTACAGCAGAATTGCCATACTAAAGGTGCAAAACTACTTCCCACTGTGTCCAAGCTTCAGAAGCTAAAGGCTGGAATTAGGGCTAAGAAGAGTTGAAGCTGTTAATAAATGCAATGGACACACAAGAAATCCTATATATTAAACTCAAAGCAATAAAATTAGATACAGAGGGAATGGGACAAGAACATTGTTGTGACTTCAACATCCCAGTTTCAGGTATAACTTTGAGAGTTTTTCCCAGAAACAAAACTTCAGTCCCTGTTCAGACCATAATTTTCTGAAAGTTTTTTATGGTTCAAGAGATGATACCAAACATTTTGGGAATTTAGCTTTAATCATTCTACATTGTATGAAAATTCCCTCAAAAGCAAATATGTAAATGAAAGTATTTTAGTTATTATTAGGCAAGTTGGTTGCCTTTGGGAGGTTGGTATTCATTTAAAATAACACAGAATGTAGAACAGACCCTGTGTAGAGTTTTCATTTATGTGACTGACTTCAAGAGGTCTCTTCAACTAAAACATTTTAGGTCTCAACCACATTCCACTTAAAAACTACCATTTCAATATCTTGGAGAAGACAGAGAACAAGCTGAACTACTCTGCACTTTTTATTTTAAATATAAACAGAAATTAAAAACAGAAACTATCTGCCCCACACACAATGCAGACCAGAATTGTGTGAAGCCACCAAGGTGAGTTTTCCCTGTTATCCCACTTATTTCTGAAATATTCCCGGTATTTTGTTCATGTTTGTCTTGCCAAGGAACTCCTAAAAGCTGTGCTGATGCTCTGGGTAATAATTTTATAGTTTAAACTCAGGTGTTCGAACTAAACCTCTCATTTAACCACCAGGCACCAAAACCCACAATTAAAGGCACACTTGTAAAGCCACGTGGGTTCCACTGACTAATTCACACCAGTCTCATCTGAATCATCACTGCCTAGAAATAATTTGGTATTTGCAAACACACATTTATGTTTTTATGCATTTTAAACTCCCTAACCCCATGCCTGTGATAAGAACCATCGCCCTCGAACTGGGGGTGGAACGGGATGATCTTGAAGGCCCCTTCCAACACAAACCATCCTACAGCCCTGTGAGATGTTTTCATTTCAAAACATCCATCCTTGCCTGAGCTGATGCAACCCAACAGTTTTTGAGGGCTAATTTTGCCACTGAAATCCTTGGCAAATGCTCCCTTAAGCTGCCACCGCTTGGCCGGAAACAATAGAACTGATGTGGAAGGCAAGGAATTTCCTTACATGGGTGGAGGGAACAGCACAAAATTAGAGCTGACCCTCCCCTGCCTGGGCTGCAGCCTGAAAACAGAAAGATAAGGGAAAGAAATGAACAAAAATCATTGTGTTCGCAGAGTGGTAGCTTTTTGTGGAATCAATGGGATTGCATCCCGGTAATGTGACTTATTTTCCTGTTCAGGAGTCAAGCTCCCAAATCAAAAGGGAGATCTGTATCATAGATTCCACTCTCTACTTTACATTTATATTAAAATAACTTCATATGTGAATATATTTATATTAAAAATGAAAATTAAATTCTTTTACCACCCTACTCTCATTTGGATGAAACCCCCTCTTTTATCTACCCCTGATCTGCTTTGCTTTGAAAATCGCTTGGAATCCATTAAGAACAGGGACTTGAGTTTTCATCCTTTATTTTCTGTAATATTACTCAAAACTTTTCCTTACATAAAACTAAAAACCCAACAATCTGAACTGCAGAACAAACATGCTGAGTGAAGCTTTTTGAGTGTTTGGGCTTGAAACTCCTGCCTCCAATCCATTAAATAAACAGAGGGATCTCATGGATGGCACAGCCTGGGAATTTTCAGTTGAATGATTTTGGTAAATGAGACTCCACTGAGGGTTTTAATTTTTATATGTCAGAAAAGATAAAATAATTATTAAAAGAAAAGGTTGGGGTACAGACAATAATAATTTGTCAACAGGTATCCTTAGAATTAAGGCATCAGCTTCAGTCTTTCTAGGGTGAGAAGTCCCTGTATTTTAGCCCAAACAGAGCAACAAATCTTATTTTATCTGACAGTGAAGGATAAGGTATTTTAAAAACTCATCTAAAACTCAGAACTAAGTCAAGAGCCCGGATCAACTGGATTTGCCACACTCAGCACTATTCAGAGCCGTGAAATGGAACAGCACTTCCCAAGGACATGAGGAGAGGAAGGAAGGAAGGAAGGTCAGGAAAACCCATCATATCTGGGTAACAGCTCCATTCCACAGTCATTTTCCTTTAAAAATGCCGATTCCTGGCATCAATTTCTCCTAATACAGAAGGAAAGCTGCTTATTTTCCCTTTTAAACTCTTCCACCCCTGCAGCATTTGTCACTGCTGAAATCCCTTCCTCTCCATCAAGACCCCCCAAAATAAAAGTAAATCAGGGCCGTGTTTGTCAATAAAACACGACATCTGTATCTGAGTTCCCAGCAAAGCCCAGATGAAAGGGCCAGCAGTGTCCCTGAAGAACCTGCCTGGAGCTGCTGGCATCAGGCTCTGGCGCTCCCAGAGATCCCGCAGGAACAACTGCGCCCTGTCTGCGCCCATCACGGCTCTGAGGGCTGAAGCCTGATTTCCAAATGACAGGGAGCTGCTGCCCAGCCTGCCCCTTGCAGGCTCCCTCTTTGAGAAAAATCCTGTTTTTCTGCTAAGCTGTGCAAGTAGAGAAAGCTGCTAAGAAAAGCTGAAGGCATACCCCAACTCTCTTCCCTAGATCAAGGAGTGGGTGCTGGACTTCCTCAGCCTACAGGGAGAGAGGAGCACCTAAATTGTGTAAAATTGGGATTTCAGGTTGACAGGAGACCAGCCACAGTCTGCATTCAAGGCAATGCAGGGCTAATGTAAGGCTGTAAAATGATCTGGATCTCAGGATAATCTTACACATCCAATGGCTGTATTGATAAGTCGGCTACAGTGAGGTCCAGATCCAACTCGCTCTTGAAGTATCACAACCTAGTTCTGTCTGGGAATATCTGAAATCCAGTGAGATCCTCCCACCTGGAGCACTGCATCCAGATCCAGAATCTTTGGCACAGGAAGGACATGAACTTCCACAGAAAGTAATTTCAAGGAATTTTTATAACTGTCTCACTGTCCTGTTGCTGTCAGGCTAATTAATTTCTCCTGTTTCTTTTTGTTTTCCCTAAATCCACATCCTGCATGACCACATGCTGTTTAGGAGTGCATTTGCTCAAACCAGCTCTCAACAAGGAAGCACAAGGTATTCCAGGCACGTGCCCACCCAGCTGAGGAGCAGAGATACATGAAAAACTGGGAATAAAACCAGAAGACCAAGAGGTAGGAAGAGAATATAACAATAGGAATAGCAACTGCCTCTTTAAATCGATGAGGTTTGATGAAGCTTGGAGTTTCCTCTTCTCCCACACCCTGGAGGAGCTCTCACCACAGCAAACACAGGAACAATGGACACTGGAAGACCACAAGAGCCCCAAGTTCCTTTCAGCTGGGTGCCCATGAACACACTCTGCACTTTCCCTTACCCCAGACCTTTGTGTTTTCTGCTGTCAGGAGTTTGGGGCTTGTTTGCAAGTTCTTTGTTTGCTCTCATTAGTCACTTGATGATTGTTCTGCACATCATTTTGTTCCTTTACAATTTCACCAGGGTCATTGTTTTTACTGAAAAAACCTTTGTTGTTGGGGCGCTGCAGTCTCCTCTGAGCACAGAAAAATATGGAACAGCCACCAACAGATGCTCGTCACCCTCCCCCAGTGCAGGAAAAATGTTCCTTTAAAACAAGAATAAGCAAAATTAATAAGAAGATTTGCTTGCACCATCTCAGGGCATTGCTCTGTAGTTGTCACATTTTAGGATGAGGTGAACACAGGCATGGAAGGAAATGCCCTTTATAAATCCTTGTAATTGCCACAAGGCTGGCAGCAGTGAGAGTTACCTGGTGGAGACAGCACTAAATTAACACTCCAGGATTAAAGGACAATTCCACTGACATCATTGAGAACACCCTAACCCTATGGCAGTCTCACATCCATAAGCATGGAAAACCAGATCTTCAAATTCTACCATGTAAGGCTTAAAAAACCCTGGAAGATTAAAACAGATTCTAGGAATATCTAGAAATACATTCCTCAAAAGTATCTCCCAAGACTTCTTGGACCTAGTTTGCTTTTTCTTGCACAGCCCTGGAATAAATCCCAGGGGGATTCCACTTTTGACAGGATGAATTTTTAATAAACTGCATCTTTGCTTTTGTACTTCCTCATTCTTGGGGAAAAAAAAAAAAGTTCTGGCTCAAATCCAGCATCTGGAAGATGACTTTGTGGCAGAGCTGTCACCATGATGATATCTTTGCATCTGGAGAGTACAGTGCTCTTCATTGCTCATGCCAGTAATAATTGGCTTCCTTCACGTGGAAAAATGTGCATTTAAATCCTTCAGCACTTTGACACCATTTCTGCTCTTCAAAGATTCTTCTGCTGACCACAAGATCATCGTCATCATCACAAAATGTCTGAGGAACAGCACTGGGGTGTGTGCTCATGTCTGGATTTTTTAGTTCTTCTTACCCAAAAATGAATTATTTTGCTGCTCAGGTCAACAAATATTTTCGTATTTCCACACGATTCGGAAGGTAAGTTAAAGAAATGCACTTTGTTCGAGAACAGGCCAGAGCTGATTATTTTTACCTCCTACAAAACCAAATCTCACGCAGAGAACCACCCCCAAGAAAGCTCTGGGAATTCTTCCTTAGGGAATCCCATCCAGATTTACCAGCAAGTCTCCATATGAACTCTATGCTACAGGTGAACCATCCCTGACTCAGCCACAAGCCTGGATAAATGTGAATCTTTTCTGTATTACAGCAACACAAGCTAAGGGAGAGAAACCTTAAACTGACACAGATGTGCACATGAAAATGCATTTTGCAAAACATCCCAATGTTTCTTAATCAATATTTTCCTTAAAATATTTAAACCTGTCCTTAAGACTCTTTTCCTGAAATGTTCTTAAAAAAAAATTAAGAAACAAAAATAAATTACCTAATTAAAAAAAAATAAGAAACAAAAGTTAAAAATACTCCCCTGGCAGATAAAATGCATCAAAAACCCCGTCAGATACTGAGCATAAACATTCCTCAGGAACTTTTGTTTACGCTTTTGCACCCTTGCAGTTTTTTAACCACCTATTTTGCTGGGTTTAGGTTTTAATTCAGTTGATTCAATCTCTGTATAATCATTTTCATTTACTTCTTCAGATAAATCTCTTCAACAAAACCTTTTCTGCCCCAGGACAGGCTGTTGTTCCCAACTGCTCTTTGGATTTATCACTTCCATCTGTTTGTTTTCTCTACGTGGGTTTAAAGTCACCTGTATTCAGTGAACAGGCTATTCAAAAGCTGCTCACAGAGTAGATTCAGGGATGGAAATGCCCCAATATTAAAAAACTCCGTAATTTAATATATTCCCAAGCATTTCAGATTCTTATCATGCCAAAGAGATACAACCTGCAGCTTGATGCAGTCCTGCAAATGTAGCATTGCTCTGCCCCACCCACAGCACAAATGGTCTTGCCAGGGTATTCAAAATATTCAGGCATTTTCCAACTCAAATTACAAATTCAATTAAATTTTATGCTAATATATGAGACAATTAGGCAGCATGAAAAGGGCAGAGTGTATCTCACAGGGAACCCCACGTTCCTGAACAGGCACCCCACAAAAGGATTACTCTGCCACTCGCTCTAAAATGCAAAGACCAAATCCAACAAAACCATTTCTAGGAATTTTTGCAATCTACACAAATGTGTTCTTATAGGGAAAATGGCCCAGAGTCACAGCACTGTGATTATTTGCAATAATTATGGAATCACAGAACAATGACAGCAATTATCTCCCACAATAAAGGAAAAAAACATGGTGGGGGTAATGCCAAAGGTATGGCAGCTGCAGCGCAGCAAGAAGATTAATCCGGGGTTCCCAAACCCCTCTTGGGAATTCTGTGTGCCAATTATGCTTTATTACTTTTAGGAGTCCACTCTCAATTATCTCCAGGGGAATCACACTAACAATTTATGTCTGCACTCCTTGTAAGCACCAGTGGGTGAGGACAAAGATAATTTGAGCCTGAAGTCCACAATTAAAAATATTGTGAAAGGTTTTTCCCTTTCACAAACAGCTTCCCCCCACCCCCATCACAAAGCCTGGCACAGAATCCCCATCCCAAGCAGTACTCCTGAACAAGGACTGGTGGAATCACCAGTCATGCCATATTCTCCAGAAATTGAGAGGATTTTCTCATTTTCTGCTTTTTGACAGGACAGCGACGGGTAACAAAAATCAACAGAAAAGTGAACAAAAATGGGATCTAGTGATGTTATATCTTCTAATTAAATCACTTCTGAAGTGTGTCCTGATTGGGAATACCTAAATATACTTTGATCTCCTGACAGAGTTTGCTGAATGTAACTGCATTAAAGTTAAGCTCCTTTCCAAACTTAATTCAGCCCTGTAGGATTAATACTCAAACCTTTTTAAAAACTCCTTAATTTCACAGTGCCACTGCTCAGAGGCCCTCCCGACACTGTGTAGGCAGAGCAGAGCAAGAAACTGAAATCACACAGGAAGAGACATCCCAAGGATCTGGCAGGGATGGGATTTCTTTGATACAAGGCTGTCTTTAGTGCTTAGTCTTTGCTATTAAAAAAATTGAGCCTTTCAGCAAAGTTAATTCACTGAATGCTCCAATATTCCCTTTTAAATTAGAAATGAGGCTCCCAGACACAGCCAGAGAGAAGGGTCTGTGCTCTGTGGGAATGCTGAGAGACAGAATCCAGGGATCTGTACCTGAAGTCACATATGAATGTCATAAAAATACACTACAATAATCCAACTGAACGAACTGAGACTGAATCCAACTGGATGAACTGGCCAGTGAGAAGAGCAAAGCCTGACAGAAGTGGATCAGCTATTAAAAAACGTTGAATTATTTGGGTATACACAGAGCCACAAACATCTGCAAACATTTTATGTAGAAAAAAAGCTATTTCTCAGATTTGCCATCTTCTTTTTATGCACTTTTTTCTTGGAATTCTGTATTTTGAAATTTATCTTTCATTAAATTGAATTCTCACCTGTTAAATGATTATATACTATATATAAATCTAGTATAGTAAACACTGTACAATTTTATTAATAGGAGCAGTTTAAAATTTTGATTTCTAATACTCTTGAGCTTGAACTAGAAACCCAATTTTTTAACTATCTCCATGTACCTGGTTCAACACTCCAGTCAAAAGCAGCTCATCCAAGAAAATTCAGGCACCCAAATCTTAGAATATTGTCATGATTCCTCCTAGCAATTTTTTTTTCATTTCCATTTTGAATCATTTTCAGCTCCCCATGACTTTTATGTGAGATTAAAAGCCTTGAACCTAACCACTGAAACTTTCCTGAAGTTTTAAAAGTCCAGGATTTTTAAAGAGGTCCTCATGGAAGGGTGCTCCTGGATGCCCTGGACAATGCTGGTGCCAAGAGGAAAGTGAGCTGGGATGAACCAGTGCATGGAAAAGGTCGTTCCCATTATCCATGAACAACACTGGGAATACCAGATAGAGATTAATTCCTTTAATTAGCATTCCAGTCCTAGAAGCAATTACCTTAGGGCTTTGATAATTTGTAAAACATTATAAAATAATATCCTCATTCAGCTGGATGACACCATTCCACACGTCAGTCATCAGGAATTACACACCTAAGGAAGCTACTGGTAGGGAATATGTGCTTCCCTCCACACCAAGGGGGTCTAGCCTGGCTGCAAAGCTTTTCAAGCAGAGATGAAAACTTGAACAGATGGGAATTTTATTTTTGGGGATCAAACCTGCAAGTAGGGAGACAAATCACACTGGAGCATTCCCACTCCTCCTCCTATGACTGAGCTTCTGGGTCAGCTTTACAATCCATTATCTCCTTAGTAATTTGTGAAAACTAAATTTCAGCTGCAGGAAGGGATTCCAAGGCAAGGAAGTTTCCTAAAGACTGTGCGAAAACCAGAGTTCACACAACTCTTGTCCACACAGGGCATGAGCAGCTCCTCACCTCCAGCCATCCCAAAACACCTGCACTTTCTCCAAATAGAGCAGAGCTCTGGAAGCTGAGAAAATAAAGAGCCCCTCAAAATTTGACAGCTGGGCCCTATGAAACCCTCAAAGATCTGTGAAAGCTCCTCCCAGATTTGATTCCCTCTCGGCAAGACAGATTAGAAATCATTTTCCCTGCAATGTTTTCTAGGATTTAATTAAACTTCAAATTCAGTGTGACATTTTCCATCTCACACTTATTGGCCTTGTGCTATTTTGGGCCTCATCTCCTTGTTATAATTCTTCCACTGCTTTCATTAGTGAAGTCACTCAGAAATGTTTTGTCCTGCCACTGACGACAGAAGATGAGTCACAGAACCCCAGGATGGTTTGGTGGGAAGAGACCTTAAAATCATTTTATTACACCCCCTGTCATGGGCAGGAAATCTTCCACTATCCCAGGCTGCTCCAAGCCCCAATGTCCAACCAGACTTTGGACCCTTCCAGGGATCCAGGGGCAGCCACAGCTGCTCTGGGCACCCTGTGCCAGGGCTCCACCACCATCCCAGGGAACAATTCCTTCCCAATATCCCATCCATCCCTGCCCTGTGACAGTGGGAAGCCATTCCCTGTGTCCTGTCCCTCCATGCCTTGTCCCCAGTCCCTCTCCAGCTCTCCTGGCACCCTTTAAGGCAATGCAGGGGGCTCTGAGGTCTCCACATTTTCAGTAACTTTTACAGTTTAATATCTCATTTAGCAGGACAAAACCTATGCACACACATTCAATTTTAAGAATAATCCACGAGTTTTCCCCTCAGTTTTAAGAGAAACACATCCATTCCAGGTAACTCACTGGAACATTGGGTAGATATGACTAACAGCAGAAAAAAAAAAAAAACAAAACACCAAGGAAAAAAGTAACTTTTCCCTCTTCTTCAATTCTTTCAGTGAATCAGGAGTTGCTAAAAACAAAGCCCTCACACAAACACAACCCTGCAAAGGATCTGTTTGGGATGCTTTTCTCCATGAATCCTAAACCAGGAATGCTGGAACCCTGGAAGCTGAAAATTTTAGGCTTTCTGCTCTGACAGGCACTGACCCCCAAGCAAACACTACATTTGACCTGAGACCTTGGAAAAGGCTTCCAAAATTTAGTGATGGCACTGGGATTATGGGTATGTAGTTTGAATAGAAGAGTGTAATAACACATGGTGGAAAACTAAAGAGTTTGAGGTTTTAGTACATACTAATATAGACAAAGCAAGGTGGAGGATTTAGGGCTGACCTTTTTCACCTTCTTCTTCATAGGTTTGGGTGGTATTTTGTAATTGGGTAGAAAAATCCACACTGTGGACTACAGGTGTTTGGTTATTGGGTTAAAAGTAAAAATAATTTAGGTGTTATCTCATAATTGGACAATTTGTTCTTAAAAGACCTTGTAGAGAGATAGAGCCATTTTTCACTTTGTTAGCTGGAACTCACAGCTTGTGAGACTGTACTATAGATAAGAATTAACAAACATCTGAGTCCAAACACAAAAACTACATCTCTTGAGCATTTAAACCCAGCTCTAAGAGAAGAAAAGAAGATAAAGAACCCACACAGGAATGCTGCATGTTTCTAGTTGAAGTGTGGCTGCCCCACCTGCCTCCCAAGCAGAGCAGACCAGGTGCTTCCTGAGCTGGGCCCTTCCCCCAGAGCAGCTCCAAGGCTGCTGTCTGGCACAGGCAAGTATTTTGGGAAGTGTTCTCATTGTGTTACAGTGTGGCTTTGAAACAAGATGGCAGTTTCATTTCCTGCTCAGAATGAGCGGGTTTATGAGAGCTGACCAAAATATCTCCAACTCCCATTCAAATCCCGAACAGTTTCTACATAAAATCTTCAAATGAAAAACAAAAATGAAAAAAAAAAAAAAAAAAAAAATAAGCGGGTTTTAGGTTTTCTTTCTGCTACCTTCCTCAACTAGATTTCTCCCACGTTCCTTTCAAGCAACTCATGCCCAGTCCTAATCCTTACACTGTTTTCCTGGTTCTTTCTTTCTAGCAAGAGTTTAGAACTTTTTTTTTTTTTGGATTTCCAGTTATTTTCCTTGTTTTACATCCAGCTTAAATTCCTGATTTCATCCCTGATTATTCTCCCACCTGCAGAGCTGCCCCAGCCCTGGGGCCAGCAGCCCCAAGGACCTGGAGCTGCTGGAGCAAGCCTAGAGGAGGGCAGGGAACTGCTGCAGGGCTGGAGCCCCTCTGCTCTGGAGCCAGGCTGGGAGAGCTGGGGGAGCTCACCTGGAGAGGAGAAGCTCCAGGGAGAGCTCAGAGCCCCTGGCAGGGCCTGAAGGGGCTCCAGGAGAGCTGGGGAGGGACTGGGGACAGGGATGGAGGGACAGGACAAGGGGGAATACCCTTCTTTCATAAGCATCTGTAAAATCACACTGCCCTTTTACAATCAACACTTTTCTTAAGTTATTTCTGAAAACACCAAAGGAAATCTCACTGAAAAGTCAGTCACACATAAAAAAATGGTCATTGTTTTAAGATAATTAAGTTGCTCTGAGTTCCATATTAAATTTTATTATGCTGCTTTTACACTACACTGCCCAGCCATGGAGGAATAAACACATGGATCCCTGAAATAAATGGGCTTCTTTGGGTCAAATGCTTTACCAAGGGATTCATTTGTGACTGAAACAGGAGGTGGGACAAACTGTCACCAGGCCAATGTGACCATCACACTTTCTCATCTTCACAACAGAAATAGTTGTGACTCAGACCCACTCCTGTGCCTCAAGGTCGCATGAAAAGTCTGCGTGATGAGCAGCGTGATTTTTCAGGGGATGAGTGGGATTGGAAACTGAAAATCCCTATTTTATCTATGACAAATTAAAAATATAATTGGAAATGTAAGAAATGGGGGGCAGAGGGTAGGGTTAGATGGGATATTGGGAAGACATTCTTAGCTGTGAGTGTGGTGAGGCCCTGGCACAGGGTGCCCAGAGAAGCTGTGGCTGCCCCTGGATCCCTGGCAGTGTCCAAGGCCAGGTTGGATGGAGCTTGGAGCAATCTGGGATAGTGGAAGGTGTCCCTGCCCATGGCAGGGGTAGCACTGGAGGAATTTTAAGGTCCCTTCCCACCCAAACTATTCCATGATTCTGTGACGTACATACACCATAGTTACTGGTGCAAATAATATCCACTGTTAAGGCCACTAAACCTCCCTTGCTTGTGGTTTTACCAAAATTAAATCAAAAGTTGCATTTCCAGTGCAAATCCTCTTTTCACTTCTCTGCAAACATTAACTCACAGTCAGCTGGAATCCAAATGCCCCCAACTGGAGTTAGCACATATTCCATGGACTGTGAACAGCTAAAATTCTCTAAGGCACTTCTCAGGTTATCAACTGGGAATGTGAGAGATGAGCATTTAAGAAAAACACTGAACAAGAGACCACAATTGTGTATTAATGACCTAATAAATTATGTGGATGCAGAACTACACTGCAACCTGGAACTCTCTCGCCCCAGGTTTGATGTGTACATCAATACAGAGACAGATGTCCCTGGATGGGAAAACAGTGTGGGATCAGGATCAGCTGTTGTGGAACCCACAATGAGCATCTTCTGGAGCACTGGGATCATGTGCTGAGCGTGATCCCTTCAGCCATCCCCCTCTGTGGGAATGACCATGAGGAAGCCAAGCACACTCATGAACTGCCTGGCAAGGAGAGTTCCTGTGCCCAGCTGATGCTGGAGATAATGCCATCCACGGCTGCTTTAACTGGGATTACAAAATACTTGTGGCTTGCAGCTGACAAGGACCGGAAGTGAAACAATAGTTCTTTCACTTGCACAAGTCCCCTCTGCATTTTAAAGGGAGTTTTACAGGATCTTAAAAGAATTGGTAGCACTGAAATAATAAAAGAGATTTATAGAAGAAAATGGAAATCTCTGGTGATTTCAGAATTACTTTATCTTAATGCTATTTTTTCGTTCAGGGGCAGACTTTCCATTTAAAAAAGGAATCCCCTGGGTGCTTCTAAATCATTCCAGAAAGTTTGAAACAATAATGTGGACGTAAATTGATTTCTTACAGTGATAATATTGGCTCTGCTTGTTCCAGAGGCTACAGAAATATGTGCTGATGCAAATGGTACCCTTTTATTTCTACAGGACACAGCAGTGCTGGGACAACATTTCTGAGCCAATTTAAGACTTTCAGCTACCGTGTCAAGTTATTTTTCAATTCAGACAGAGCCACCAGGGGAAAGAACCCTTTGCCACACACATCCTATTAATTTCAGGGCATAAAGCAAATTATTAACTGAAAGCCACCAAGTCCTCAGTTTGGGGTCATTTTTATAAACACTGCCAGCTCCAGCTGGATCTCATTTGTGCAACTCATGTTTGGAGCCTGCATTTCCATTTGTTTTAAATGATCATTGAAAGTGCATGGGAAAAGTGATGGATGACTTTGCTGAAAACAGAGAAGTCAGCACAGCTTTGCAAAAACTCCCAACCACTCTAACAAATAAAAACCAGGGCTCACCAGAACATGAAGGTTCCAGCACTGTTGGAATTCATGCAGCTAGTCCACTTAATTGCAGGAAAAAACCAAAACCAGAAAGCAAAAGCTAGGGAGAACTTCCTTACCAAAAAATGCTGTTTTAAGGAAATGATAGAGTAATTCAGGTTTAAAAGGGAATATATAATACTCATTCAATATATATAATTTATATATATATATATATATATATATATAATCCTGGTTCAGCCTCTGCACTCAGAGCAAGGTCAAGCACACCAAGTTTCTCATTCCTTGGAAGTCAACCAGATATCTTCCTTTATCAGAGTCCTTAAAAACAGTAAAAAGGGTGTGGAAAAGCCACGCTTCACCTGTAATTTTATAAATCAACCTCTCCAATTAACAAAGCACTGCTGTAACTTGTGTTGTTACTGTCACCCACACCTGAGCAAAGGGCAGTTGCAGGAAAACTATGTAACAAAGTTTTTATTCAAACCTGCCAAATCATCACAAGAACTCTGATCAAGAACAAGAGCCAAATTACACAACTCCACTTCCTCATGTCAAGCAAACTGGAAAGTACAGAAAAAACCAGAAAAGCAGCCTGATAATTACAAGAGGATAAAAGAAACCACCAAAACCACAAAGACAAAGCAACAGCTTTTGACACTGTTCTCCCTCAAACACCAAAGCCCACATAAGCCATGACATGAAATATTTATTTTTGAAAGAGCTTAGTTTAGAAATACCTGCTGCTACTACCTGCTACCTTCTCCTGAATTTTTCTGTGTTCATAAAAAATGCAGCACCACCTGTAACCTGTTCCTCAGCTCTGGCACAGGGTGCCCAGAGAAGCAGTGGCTGCCCCATCCCTGGAATTGTTCCAGGTCAGATTGGAGCAGCCTGGCACAGTGGAAGGTGTCCCTGCCCACGGCAGGGACTTGGAACTGGATGGGCTTTAAGGTCCCTTCCAACCCAAACCATTCTGTGATTTTGAACTGTAAGGTTTTGTTACCTCTTTCTTTCTCTCTTTAAATCATCTCAGGACTATTTCAAGTGTCAAGGACACCTGCTTTTCTTTTTTTCATGTCAACATTTCCTCATTCTAAGCTTTGTATAAAGCCACTCTTCGAGGCGGTTCACAAGGGGACCTTACAGAATTAAGAGCACAGATGAATTAAGATGAATATCAAAACATTCCTGACTTGACTTCAACCATCATCTCAGATTTCCTTCTGACCTCAGTTTAAAGTAAAAACCTAAGCACCAGGCAGACAACTTATTTTTAAAAGGGTTTGTGGACTGAACTTTCACAATCAGGCGATGGCAACTCTTCCTTAGCAGCTTGTCAGGAAACTGGCAAAGAATAAAACATCACCAGGCTTTATTTAGTCTGTGCTTTGAGGGGTTTTAATTTCACTGCAGAGATTGAAGTGGACATAAAGGACAGATAAAAAGAAAGGCAAAAGGATTCAAATCTTTTCTGAACAGAGACCTAGAATGGCTCTGCTCCTTATTAACTGGTGTAATTGGAAAACTAGGAAGGCAGAGTAGGAACAATTCTTCATCCTATTAAAAAAAGCTGGAAGCATTTTGTATTTTCTTTCCAAGCATCCCTGTTTAGTCTATAATGGCTTTCACAGTTACAAACACAGCAGAGTCAATCACTTTTTCTTCTCTGCATAAAAATGTTGCAAAATGAAGAAACATATTCTGAACTACTGAAAATTAACAGGAGCTGTGTGTACCAGGAACCTTGCCTACGAAAAGCCCCTTTTCTTGCCTGTCTCAGAAAATGAAACAAGGCCACAAGGTGGATTAGTGATTCATTTGTCACAGGACAGCAGCACAGCAGCATTCCAGAGCCTGTAACAAACCCAGCAGCAGCAGCTTCCTCTTGGGAGCTGCCCAAGGTGCCTCAGCCCAGCACACATCACACTTTCCCAACAGTCTGGAAATACCTCCTGCAGGCATCAACCAACACCGTGGCTGCAAAATATCTCCACCCCTCCTTTCTCCAACACCAATACAGCCTTTTATTGGATTTCAGTGTTACAAAGCACTGAAGATCCATTCTCCAGGCTGTCAGCAAGAGAAGCTGTGCAAGAACTCTACCTGTGTTCAGCTCAACTCACACAGGATGCCAGGACCAACCTTTGATGCCCACATCCAGTAACAAACACTCCATGACTCTATTTTATGCTAAGTAAGACACCTTTTAGCCTATTGAAATAAAAGGTAATTTAATATAAGGAGAAAACAGATGGAAAGGGGCAGCCACATCAGCTGAGTTTTTAACCCACTATTTATCAATGTGGCCAAGGTGATGTCAGAGCTGAGGGTAAAATCTCACATTTTCTAGGAAAGTGAGCACTGTTTGCACATGCAGATGGTGCAGAGGGATGGTTTGGGAGTGCAGGGCCACAACTCCAACCCAAAACATCCAACAGCTGGATGTATATCATGGCCAGGGACTGGATGTGCTCCAGCTTCCAACGAGCCAGAGCCAACAGAACCCACACAGCTCCATTCTATTTCTGGAAACAAGAACTCCATGAAAACCAAAACCCATGGAGAAACTGCTTATGATGGATTCAAACAGAAACAGCCTCTGGCACATTTTTAAATGTTATATACAGTAATACAGCCAGGTATCAGCTGGGAAGTTTTCATGTGTTTTTTTCTATCTCTAAAGATTGTATCACTTTTTGGGTAACAACTAGAAAAACAGGCACTGGCTCCAAAATCTGAACAGTTTGAGGAGATACTTGATGTGATTTTTAGAAATGTGGAGAGCCCTGAGCAGTTCAAAGATCACCTCAAGGGCAGCTAAATGGGGAAACACTTACAGACAGCACATGGCACTACAGCAATACCTAAGGACTTACTAATATTGAGATAAAAGGCACATTTTTAGAATATTAATCACAACACAGCAGCAAAGATGTTTCGTTTAGACACCACAGCTGCTTACAGCACGTGAAGTATACTGGGCCACACTCAACCTACTGAAACAAAAACTGTGCTGGAAGGGTGAAACTCCCTTCCAGAAAAACTCCCTGAAAAACCTCCCTTCACAGTGATGTCACCCAGAGATCAGAAACATTGCACAGGTGTGGAAGTCGAGACGGACACTGCACTCCAAGTGCTTCATTAACAACATCAGAAGGCTCCAAGCATCTGCACCATGCTGTGTAAAAGGCTCTCACACCTTTGCTCTGTAGCCTCCCAAGGGCAGCTCCACACAGCTCTGGCTCTTTCTCTCTTTCTCCTCCAGCTCTGGCTGCCTCCTTCCTGCCCCTATCACGGCTCCTAACCCTCTCTGTCCCTCTCACACCCTCCTGTCCCTTCTGCCCCACAGCACGGCCAGCAGACTCCAAGTGCCTCCCTCCCAGCTAAGACACTCCTTATCACACCAGAGCTGCGAGGGCAAGGCTGCTCCCACTCTCTGGTAATTAACACAAATACATTAGGGGCAAGATTGCCTTCAACACTATCTCTGTCCCCCCACACACAGGTGCCATTTCTTTATCCTTCATTTTCCAGTTCTAGCATCTCTTTCAAAAATGGTAATGGCTATTCAGAGTTCTTTATTCTGCAGCATTAGGCAGCATTAATTTCATGTGCTATTTTCTGCCTGGTCAACCAAAATTGGCAAGATCTCGCTCCATTTCTCAGTCATTGTACATTTGCTTACACTGACTGGTTCTTCACCTTCAATTGGTCACCTCTCTCTCCAGCTCCTTCTCCATTTGTGTTAAAATCGTTCTGCTAAATAAAATAATCTTTTTTTCTCTACTTTATACAGTGTGGTTCCTCAGGAATTTTGGAAGGAGGAGAAGGACAAACCAGGACCCTGCCAACAAATCCAGATTACAAGCTGCTGTTTCTATTATATTTATTTTTATATTTTAGCAGTTTCATACTTCAATTTACATTAGAGCTCCTGGATGAAGGAACTGGACTCTAGTAATGCATTATCCTTGATTTTCCTGAAGGTTTTCCCTCTGTCTCTTTTAAAATCTCCAGTAGCCACTTTAACTCAGGACCTTGCCTGTTACCTTCTCTGCCTTGCTCCAGAGAATGACCCCATTCCCAGGACACCTGGGAGCTTTGCTCATGACCAACAGTGCAAGAGACCCGAATTTACAGCTCTTCATTAAAAGCACACTTTTGTTTAGCAGACAAAGAGATTCAACTGCTATAAATATCTGAGAGATGCAGAAAAATAAGCCCTGAGTGTTGTCCTTCCTTTCCAGAGTAATTTGGCTGGATGAAAGCACTTAGGCTTTCAGTAAACCACATTTATATCAAAGAATAAGCTGTAAGGTTCTTTTTCTGTATGATAAAAAAGGTTCAGCTTGAGAACGGCTTGAAAAAAAAAATTGCCAAGGCTATTTGCTCATTTTTGAAAATGATTTCAAACACCCTTTTTGTTTGTTTTGTTGTGAACATGTTCAATTCCCTTCTGGAATTGCTCCCAAGTAAGAGCATTAAGTGATGACAGCCAACCATGCATGTAAGTATGGAATTATCTTATGTAAGCATCAATTAATAATTTTATCTGCACCAGCACAAGGAGATTCTTTACAAGCATTTCCATGTACTAAACATTTAGGCAGCACAAATATTCACGTTTTACTAACAGAAAAGCACACACAGAGGGAAAAGCAGGAGCATTCTTGGTGCTCTCATTTTTAACCTCACTTACCTGCTTTTCCATATCAGTATATCAATATTCTCCCCCACCCAAAATGAAAAGGCATGCTGATAAGACAGGGATTTGTTATAACTCTATGCTATTTCTCCAAAAAAACAATTCAAAATGCAAATGACAGAGTTCTAAGTCACCCTGCCTGGAAATAGTTTGTAAAGAGCAAATTGAAGTAAAGTTTGAAAATGTCAACATGTGAAATGCAAGCAGGTAAAGTGTAAGGTAAATAATTTTACAATTTTTCTGTAACTCTTGAATTCAATGACACAGGAATAATGTACATTTAATTAATTCCAGGATGATATTTAAGAAAAAACAACTGTGAGCAATCAGATTTGAACTTTTTAAAGTGTGTCATTTCCTCTGAGTTCAAGTAGCTACTCCTGTCTTGACCTGGCAAGTTGCCACAGGTGAGAACAAGAATGCTGACTGCTGTTGCCTAAAATTCCTAGTTAGGAAACCAAGATATTTAATAGCTCTAGCTCATTAATCACACCATAAAGAACTGTTCTGATCAGATACAAAATAAAAAGGACTATGGGATATGGTACTCAAGTACTAAAAAAATCTCCAGCTTCCTCACAACAGGAAAATGTCAGATTTGACAAACCTGCCTCCTTTATCCAAGGGAGCTTTACCCAAGTGAGTTTTTCAAACAGGTCCTTTTTAGTCCTTCATCCAAGTGAGTTTTTCAGAAAAGAAGTGAATTAAAAAATGAAAAGTGACTGCTCAGTTTTGGAGCCTGAAAGCTGGATCCAAATTTTTAAGACACCCCTGCAGGCTCTACCTTCCCTCTCATTCATGGCAGCTCAAAAGTCAATCCAGGACTTTGTACCCTCCCAGATTTGCCCAGTGGTAGGCAGAACTCAGCTTCCTTACCTTCATGATGTTTACCAGGTCTGTTTGATAGTAGCGATCCTGGTGTGCATTGGCAGCTGCTAAAGTGAGGAGATAATCATTCCTGGCATGGATAGCCTTGGAATTGCACTCGGATCGTCGGGCTTTTAACTGCAACGAGTGAAAACACAGCTCAGAAAGAGAATCTCAACGACCAAGCACACATGAACAGCAAATTAATGGGGTGTGTATGTGGTAATACAGTGAAAACTTTAAGGCATTTATAGCTTTTCAGTCGTCCTAATGATGAGGGGATTCCTGATGGAGTTTTCTCTCCCGCAACTGGAATTTCAGAGGTGGTCTTCAAAGAACAGTTTTAACTCTAATTAGAAAAAAATTCCTTGCACATATTCCATATATAATCCTCTACTCTGCCCAGCAAATGCTCCTAGCTCATCCTTTGTCCTACCAATTTCCCTTCCAAGCTGTCTCTCACCTCTACATTCCAGATAATTTGGGGCATTTGCCTCATGAAATGAGCAGCAAAATACAAGTTTTATACTCACCTTCACACTTGCCTTCTGCAAGCTTATTCTTGACTGAAAAAGACTAAGTTTGGACCTGGAACAGAAATGAGCAGATGAAACTGAATGATTGCCTACATTTCTACAAAAGTATTTTTTAGCTGTCTGAAGGACGGTGATTTAAAAAGCAAATAAGAAAATAAAATCAAGTCAACAGCTATTTTAATCTGAATAACACTGCGGGATAAATCTGCTCTAAAACCCCCAGCCCCAAATTTTTGTTTGTTTTTGCTTGTTTGTGTATGTTTGTTTGCTTTCTTCAGGTATTAGAGGTAATTTTATTGAAGTTCTTTTCATCATCCCTCAGTAAGACAGAAAAGATCTCTAAGGAAACCATCATTTCATTCCCTAAGAACAATTTTGAATAACTTCCAAAAACAAAAATTAAAGATAAAAAAAGAAAAAGGGGGTATGGTAAACTCCCATAAGACAGGCCAGACTCCAAACCCAAAACATGTGTTACTGGTTTTCCTGGAAGGAAGGAAATCACCCACTTTAGGATGTCAAGGAAAAGAAAAAAACCTAAAGCCTGAAAAATTTATCTCGAAAAATGAAAAAAAGTGTCCTGTTGCCTCTCCCCCTCTAATTGGACTGATACCAAATTTGAGATGTGTGGACAGGAAAGGAAGTCAGGAGGTTTTAATAAAAAAAAAGTGCCAGCTGACACACTGTCCATAGAAAATGCCAAATCAGAGCTGTTACTTGAACTTCCTTCCTAAACAAACCAAAACAAACAAGTTCTAATTTCCTCTCAGGGCATGCCTGAAATAGCTACAAAAAATGTATAGAAGCAAAATGCAAAGAAAACCTGGCAGAATCTCGCTGAAAGCCAAATATCAAGTGCAAAACCTAATGCAAACGTGCTCTTTGGGGCTGCAATTATTTTTACATATGCCATTATAAAAACATACTTGGCCTCAATATCAGCTTTCTCCCGCACCGCCTGAGCCATCTGTTCAGTCTCAAAATATTTCTTTTTGCCTTTAGCTAAATCTTTGACTGTCTCCTGTAATTCAGCTTGGATCCTTGTCAGCTGGTCCACGCACTGAAAAAAAGCATTCAGGAAAGAAAATGTTACTTTTTCTTTGCATCCAAATAATATTACCATCACTGTTTTGCTCCTTTTTATGGTATTTTATAGGGAAGGATGCAGTCTTCAAGGCACTCCTGGCCAATTATTCGTGCAGGTCCTTTAAAACTGATCAAAACATAAAACCTTCTCTCTTCCTTCCTTTCTGCTGCTGTTTAAACTGTTCAAAATCAATGATAAGGTTCTGAAAGCTTTGGATGAGGTAATCACTTGAAGTCATCAGAATACAACTGGAAAAAATACAAAGGTAATCTATGGGAAATGATACAAAAACAAAAATATTAATCTTTCCTTCTTTAAAATTTAAAATGTGAGGCAAAAGCTGCCACATAAAACACAACACAACAGGAAGAAAAATTATTATATTCAGCAATGCTTCAGACACCCTGCCAGCTCAAGAAAAACCCCAGCAAAGTGGGAAAGGATCTGTGCTAAGCAGGCTCTAGGTAAGAAAACCAATGTGAATCATCAATGTCGAGAATTAAAACTCTCTTTAGAAGAGATTACTAAAGATTTTCTTTTACCCAAACTGGATTAAGCACACAGGAGATTGATAGTCCAGTGGATTTCTATTTAATTACAGACATCACAGGCTGGATGTGGTCAGTGAAGGCTCCAACAGTACCAGGGCTGAGTTCAAGGAAACCAAATTGCCTTTGAGTCCTTCAAACATCACCCAAAAGGTCCCAGCTCTTTTTATACCATCCCCAGCTCCCTGGCTGCCCTCATTCCATGTGCCCTGGTGCTGAACACCCCTCAAAACACCTCAGCTTCTTCATTACACTGATTATTAATGCATGTAACCTCCTTCAGGACTGAGGAGGTGCTGTAATCCAACGATGTAACACTAACTTCCCTGTATTCCACTGCTAAAAAGTAACACCCAGCCACCTGTAAAAAACAAACTGGCAGCCAACAGGAATTGCAGGTCTTCCCACCACACAATCCGGCTCTCCCTGAAGCTATCAAATGGCTATGAAGCACAGAAAAATTCCCACTAAAGCCACTGTTTGATGTGTGCAGACCAATAAAGCAACAGGCTCCAGAGGGTGCATTCCCTACAGGATGGTTTGGGGACTGGTGCAAGGCAGAATTCGGATTTTTGGAGACCTCTGTGTGCATCACTGAAAAATGAAAAGTAAAAAAATCTGTATATAACGGCTGGCTGACAAAGACCTAAAAGCTTGTGAAAAAGGACTGGGGTTTTGCAACATCAGTGAGGATTTTGATCCCTAAAATCTCCTGCCAGCATCAAAAAATTAAAATATCAAATAACCCCAGTTGTTAAAAAGATTGAGAAGAGTTAAATAATCTTGGTTTGCATCCCTGTAGGATAAAAAATTGTCTGGAGACTGGATGCCACTTTAAATGGGTATTCCCATGTAACCTTACAAGTATTTTGCTGACTGGATCTTAATTTTGATAAGCTTTTGTCTGAATGGAGGTCACAACAATTATTTCTCTGTCTCTAATTTATCTGTTTGGGAATTCAAAGGGAAGGGTGAGAGACTGCACTGTGTAAAACAATAAACTGCTTGTGTAGGAAAATTAATCCTGCCAAGTGGATGATAATTCCATGTTGTAGGAAAAGCGTGTCACTGTTAGAATACTCTGAACCAGAACACTGGCTTGATAATTGTAATAACTTGTCCTGCTGATTCAAAAGTGCAGGAATAAAGGAACTTCTATGATTTTTAAAAATTTAAAGATCCCACTTTTGCTGCTGACTAATAAACACTGAACTATCATCACTTGCAGAAGAATAAAGTACGATTATTTACCAAGAATTGCACTGTAAGCATTGTTTGGAAAGCTTCACATGAAAATAAAATTCCACAGACAATAAAACAGTGTAAATAAAGTTAGTTTTCCCCTCATAAAACAGATATTGTACATGTTTCTAAGAGCAGAACAATTTGTTCAGAAACTGGGAGCTCACATTACACGAACATCTATTTCAATTTCTAACCAAGTATTTTACAAAATACTACTCCAGAGCACAGAACTAGGTAAGCTCTGGGTCTTTTTGTTGTCACTTTGTAACAAGGACAGCTAAAATGTCTATTTTTTGTTAGGGGTTTTTTTTTTGTCATTAAAGGGACACCTTCCACTATCCCAGGTTTGCTCCAAGCCCTGTCCAGCCTGGCCTTGGGCATTTCCAGGGACCCAGGGGAAGCCACAGCTTCTCTGGGCACCCTGTGCCAGGGCTCACCACCCTCATAAATGACTTTCAAATGCAACAAGCAATTAAATTAATATCCAGCTCACTGGAACTACACTATTTTCTCTGCAGGGATAATTACAGATAATTAAACAGATAATTAAAGCAGCTTTTGGAGCACTTACTTGTGATACTGTTACAGGAGGTGGCTGGACAATCCCCACTCTCCATCCTGGAGATTGCTCAAGCCATTCCTTCAGGTTTCAGATGGATCTTTTCTTAAAATCAGAACTTTTTCTAATGAAAAACACTTGCAATTGTCACTGCAAACCCAATGCAATGCAATTTCTACAGCACAGTGTGAGATTTGCTGAGATACATTTGATACCACAAAAGTGGTATCACATTTTTGGAAGACTCATTTCCAAGCAGTTATACCTTGGGATAACAGCTCAGAATTTTTATCCCACTCCAACAAGCTGGAGATGTACATCTGTAAGATGAAGAGTACTTGCATATTTTAGAAGTGCCACAAGAAAAGATTACTAAAACCCATTCTTTTCCTCAGTAAAAATGACAATAGTTTAAAGGATTTATTAAAGCACAAATACCTTCTTCAGCTGCTGCTCCTTAAAGCACCGGACACTCCTGGCTGGCTCAGAAATTAAGTTTTTGTAGTTCTCACAGATATTGAGTCGGGACTGGGCCACCTGCATGGTGCCTTCTAAGAGTGATTTCCAAACGGAGTACATGCTCCTAAAATAATGAAACACAGAGAGGGTGTGGGAAGGAAGAAAGGGAGGTCAGGTGTTCCACTGAATATCTGGATTTATAGAATCTCCTCAATTGGAAGGATCCTCCACAAGGATCAGAACCCAGCTCCTGGGCTGGTTTATGTGACAGCAGCACACACATTTTTCCAAGGACTCCTTTTAAAACTGTATCTAAAGCACAACCCCTTAGGCTGAACTAGCAAAGACCTCCACTTTTAACAAAACTTTAATGGAAGTTGCACCAAAAATAAAGATTTTCCTGCCTGTTCCTGTCTTGTCATTGAACATGTTGCCAAACATTTTGGGTTCAGCACTTGGAGATGGGTAGGGAGGGGTTTGGAGAAGATCTCTGGCACTGTGGGATCTCTTGGCATGGAAGGGAACAAACTGGGGCGCTGGCTATTATGGGAGTGTTTTATGCACACTTGAGACTGATAATTCAGTTTATTTCCTTCTAAACACACAACCCATGTGAGGGTGATGAAAGTCCCAAACACAAATCTGTCAATTTCTTCCTGTTTGAAAAAAAAACTTGTCAGAACACAAAGAAGACATTAAAATAAAGCATCTGAAAGCTTACTCCAAATATTTAGGAGGTGCTGTTCAAAGGCTTTCAGCAACTGAGTTATTTCTGGTTTCATGTTTTATCCACCTTTCATGTTAATGAAATAAAGTTTTGTAAACAACTGTCTCTTGCTTTGCCTCCTCCCTGCTGTCAGATTTGATCTTCACAAAGAACAGCCTCATAAAATGAGATCTCTTCCTGTCTTTTCCTGTGAAACAATCCACACACTTATCCCTCTAACCTTAAAGTTATTTACTAAAATCTATATTCAGATACAAGCATTAATACCCAAACAGATGCAAACTACAGTTGTTGTCCTGTCAAGCTGTTTTGTTTCTCCCATCTTCTCAAATATTCAAGTCATAAACATCTATTTAAGACTACTTTCAGGAAAACAAAGCTTCTTTTTAACTGGCAATGCTCTACTACAAAGGAAAAAGAAAAATTAACTACAGAAAAGCGGTGATTCATTGTTAAGTAAAATAATGACACAAATTGAAATGATAAATACAGCAATTTTGAGATATCCAACTGGTAAATTACCTATAATCACTTCGTTCCTCAGCTCTTATTCCAAGCCAGTCCTTCTTTAAGTATTGGCTAGCCAGCTTCTGAATGCTCTGTTAAAAGAAGGGGGAAAAAAAGAGGGTTTTTTTAAAAAAGGAAATTAAAATACCATTTCTGCTCTTATGTCAGACAAATGAAAACCCAAAGAAGAAAACAATCGACAGCTCCAGCAAATGTACAATGGCAGAGTCAGAGGTGGGAATGCTGGAAGGGAAAGGGCTGAACTTGTCCCAGCTGTGAGAACCCCAATTTGTATTTCTCTGGATCAGGACAGGGGGCTCCCAGAACTCAGGAAACATCTGCTCATGTACGAGCCCAGCTCGGACCATCCAAGGCTGCAGGAGCTCTGCTGCTCCCAGGAGGAGCCCATTACTCAGAGGATTACACCAGACAAGAGATTGACAAATGCAGCTCATCTTGAATTATTAATGTTAATTGCACCCTTCAGTCCCTGCCTTTCATTTTGCACGGCCTCAGGAAATCAATAACAACATTTTCATATTCAAGGTCAGAAAGCAGCAGGGTTTCATTTGTAACCACAGGGAAGGGGAGCTGCTGTCACACCAACCCCTCCTCCGGCTGCTGATCCCCTTTTCCTCAATACATCACTGCTGGAACCCTGGGCACGGAGAATTTCAGACTTTCTGTGCTGACAGGCACTGACCCCCAAGAAAATGCTGCATTCAATCTGAGCCCTTGGAAAAGGCTTCCAAAATTGAGTGATGGCACCGGGATTACAGGTGTGTAGTTTGAACAGAAGTGTGTAATATCACATGGTGGAAAACTTGGAATTTAAGGTTTTATAATATAGTAAAATATATAAAGCAAGGTGGAGGTTTTAGGGCATAGGCTAAGTTCTTCTTTCTCTTGGGTCCAGGTGGTATTTTGCAATTGGACAGAAAAATCCGCATTGCAGGCCACGGGTGGTTGGTTATTGGGTTAAAAGTAAAAATAATTTAGGTGTCATTTCATAATTGGACAATTCATCCTTAAAAGGCCTTGTACAGATATACAGAGCCATTTTCTACTTTGCTAGCTGGAACTCACAGCTTGTGAGTCTGTAAGATAGACAAGAATTAATAAACATCTGAGTCCCAACTCAAAAAACTGTCTCTCCAGCATTTAATCCTGACTCTGACAGGAAAAGAAGATAAAAAAGCAACATATCACTTTGGAATTGGGTCCCACCAACTGGAAAACAGGATGTACACTGTGGAAATCATGGAGCTGGAGACGAGTTTATGAACACTGAGCAGAATTCCTGGGTTTGGGTTCCTGCTGAGGAACCACAACCCCGTGGAATGCTCCAGGCTGGGACAGAGGGGCTGGGAAAGGATCTGCAGGGAGCCTCAGGGGAGGTTTAGGTTGGATTAGAGAAAATTCCTTCCCCTTAAGGAAAAGGACAGCACAGCTGCCCAGGACAGTGGTGAGTCCCCATCCCTAAGGGATTGAAGAGCCCTGTGGATGTGGCACTTGGGGAGATGGGTTGGTGGTGGGACAGCAGCTGGACTGGAAGACCTTCGTGATCCTTTTCAACCTAAATTTGCGACTCTTCCAAAGAACCATCCTCACAGAAACACCTTCCAACTTCTGCATGTCAGTCTACACAGCAAAGAAGTGGAGACCTGGGTGAAAATTCCCTTTGCAGCTAATCAACCCCCACGAGTATTTTGGAAGAGCAATCCTGAGGAAGAGCCTGGGGTGAGACATCCTTGCCTCTGACCCACTTGATGAGAGGCAGAGCTCAATGTTATTTATTTACACTTTCCATACCATGTTTAAGATGCAACAACCTTTTAATTACTCATAGGAAAAATATCGGGAGTAGCACAAGATTTTATTCATGTCTCATGGCCCACACAGTAGTAAGAATTTATTACCAAGCTATGATTGATCAACATGTTCACATAGAGAAATTAAATGTTGCTAATAGATCATTAGCAGCAAAGTCATGCTCCCTCATATTTTTAAAAATGTACACTCCATGAGGTAGCTGTTTAAAAAATCTCAGAAAAAAAAAGGAAAAATAACATTTTCTTTAACCCATGCAGAGCAATTTGTGATGGGATTTGGAGCTTTATGAGATACCTCTGCCTGGTGCTAATTCCATGTTTTCACCCTTTCTTCCTTAGACTCTACTACAAGATGTGCCTCAAGATGCTGAACAAACATTCACAAACAGGAAAAAAAAGCTTGCTGGCAGCTGAGGACAAGCTCTGCCAAAATTAAGATGCAAAAAAAGTCACAAGAGGCATAAATAATGCTATTTTTGCCCACAGAAATCCTATCACTGATATCAGCAAATAAACCATAAACCCAGAGGGATTAACCATTTATTTCCAAACTGAACCAGCCCAGCAACAAAACCACTCAAAAAAGTGAAGTGAATAGGGAGGATAAAAGAATCACGGAATATCCTGAGCTGGAAGGGACCCACAGGATCACAAAGTCCAACTCCTGGCCCTGCACAGTCCAATAATCCTGTGCATCCCTGAGAGCATTGTCCAAACACTTCTGGAGCTCTGGCACCCAAGAAAAAAAATCAGCACAAATTCACATACACTCAGATTTGTATTTCCCAGGGCTGCAGCTCCTACTTGATGTTCCCTGTCACCAGACCTCACCTCAAGTCTATTTACTAATACAGTCAGTTGTGGCAGGTATTGGGGAGGAAAAAAATCTTAGAATATTTGCTATAATACTTACAAAAGGAATCACCACTAGAAAAGGAAAGAGGGAGATGACCCAAATTTAAAGACCATTGTTAGAAGACTTTCTAAAAGTCGTATTAATGATACTTTCCAAAGCTGTCATAAGGTTTTTATCTGTAATAATAACTGAGAGGTGCTGATGACAGCTGGTGCCCAAAAAACCTATTATTGATAGCTGAAAGCATGACAGACACAGCTGATGTAACATTTCAGTTTGGGGACTATCAAGCAGCCAAGTTCAGTGCTGCTTTTCATTTAGGTGGTTTCGATATCTTGCATCATTTTGATCCCTTCCCTTTATCACAGCAGCTTTCTGACATGATTCTTTTTTTTCATTATTTTGTTTGCTAAGTCCTCTTCTGGCAGGCAAACACTCCACAACAGAGAGGCTTTAATATCTCTCTTTACTTTGCCTCTTCTCTGGGAAAAGCAAGGTTACTTCCAATTAAACTGACTTCATGGAAGTGTGGAAGCCACTTTTACTAATCAACAGCTGCAAATTAACAGTCTCCATTAGCAGCAAGAAAAAGTCACAGTTTTATTATGTATAAATTCTTATTATCAGACCCATCCATTGCCTATGTGCAAGAAAGCTTTGCTTTATTTTAATTTTAAATGGGGAAAAAGGCTTCGGAAATGTTGTACCATTGTCACTATTGTGAGGTGCAGGCACTGTGGAAAATTCTGTTTCATTCCAGTACTGCTGGTTCTTCCAAAATAAATTTGACAGTTACACCATGACTCCCCTGCCACTGTAAAAACAGCCTTTTGACTGATATCAGATATTTTCAAACCCATATTTTTAGCTGTAAGAGAGCAAGACTGTCTGGGCCATTCACTGATGATCCTTGTGGGTCCCTTCCAGCTCAGAATTTTCTGTGAAATGAATGAACTAATCTGTGAGGACTGGCTGAGCATGAAGGGAAGTTGTCACACACAGAGCCTCCTCCAAAAAAATAAAGGGAAGAAAATACCAAACCACACAACCAAAATGAAAATGTCTACATTTTGAAGGATGCTTCTACTACAAAAATGAAGAAATTAAATGTTCCAAAACAAATTTCAGGCACTTCCCCGGTGCCCTCAGCTTTTGTGCTCAAACCAGTGAGATTTGACACAACTTCAGCAAGCTCAGAGAGCCTGACTCACTCTAACACAGCTACTTGGGGCCAAAAATTCAGGAAGTGGCTCTTTCAATCACACAGATGTTTGCCTCACAACCTTCAAGAGCACCTTGAAAGAGATTTTTCACCCTTGCCAGTCTCTTGGAAACATTTGGACAGGGAGAAGGGAGAAAATGCAATACTGCCTGTGAGGTGAGAGCTCTGGTTCATGAGTACAGCAGAACCATGCAATATCAGTACTCGAGTCTGGGACAGTCACTACAGTGATTATTTCAAGTGATATTTTCTTTAGCAGAGTTAGATTCAATAACAGTTTAACGAGAATGAAGGGAGTCAGGCAGGGATTCCAGGCAGGGATTCCAGGCAGGATGTGACGTGGCCCCATCTGCATCACAAGCTGTCAACACAAGCTCTGTCAGACACAATTATTGTGCTGGGAGCTCACACAGGGCCTTGGGCAGCAGCACCGTGACCGAAGCGCTGCTGCAGCACAAATGAAAATGAAAACAATCCCTGGAACAGGCAGCACATGGACTTCTCCAGTGCATCCAAGCACTTTGCAAAAAGGGCCCTGACTGTTGATCTGCACTGCCTTTAACATGGTTAAATGAGAGAGAAAAGGGGGTTTCCCTGTGCCTGCAGCATTAATTGCAAAATTCCCTGGAAACATTAGGAAAGGCTGGTTATCTAAGGGGAAGCTGCATCCCTAACCATGCTGCTTCTCCCTCCTCAAGATGGGATATTCCTTCCTACCATTAGATGACTCCACTTCCAGAAAATACAGGGTTTCATTCTTTCATTCATTCACAATTTTGTTCCAAGCTGCTTCATTTCCCTTTTTATTTTCAGATATTTGAAGCATGACAAGAAACAAAAGAAAACAAAGTGGGAAGCTAAAAAATTCATGTACAGCAGTTAAATATCACCTCAGGCACTCCTGCAATCAGGTTTAGCAAAGGAAATGTCAAAGCTCTTCTCATTCACTTTGTTCATTTGTTAAAACTGTTGCTTCATTTGCAGCATCTTAATTCTCTCCAAAACAAACTGAACGAGATATAATTTAGCTTTTCCTCTCTCAGCCCTTCTTTTTAAAAAAACCCTGGCACTGAGTTCGTCCTTTTTATCCAAAGGTTTCACAGTTTTCAAAGACAACACTCACAGTGCTAAGACAGGAAATGATCAGAGGATAAATCCACTGCAGCCAAGCTGACTAGACCTAGAGCCAATTCAGATTTATTCATCAAAATATCCTCGAACCTATTATATTCCTGACCCCTCATCAGGCCAGGATCCATAGCTAACCTAGGGATTCATATTCTGTATTACCTGGCACAAAATCAGTGTTGGAAGTTTCTTTTTCTGCCTTATTTTGAGTCTCCCTTATTATGAATACCTTGACAGATTTTAAGTAATAAAACCATACTTTACTAAGCTTCCAACTGCTTTTTCTCCAAATTAACCTTTCTTGGGCTTCCAAATTTTAAGATTTCAGGCATCAAGAAAAATTAATTGTAATCTCCATGATGTGGCACCATCATGGAGATTACAGATACTTCCACCTCTGAGCAGGCTGCAAACCAGAATAAATCCAGTTACACCAACCAAGCTCTGTATTCACGTGGAGAAATTATTTTCACTTTCTAAATCACATACACTAAATTGCTACACTAGGGATATGTTGCTATCTGGAAACATTCCAGGTTATTTTTAAGGCCTTTTGCTAAATGACTCCTTTAAAATGTCTGCACTGATGCTCTTACTGCACCATCCAGTGAGTATTTATCCTGTGAGTGTACTTCAGGAAGTCTGAAGTTTAGGGACTCTCTTCTCACAATTTTTAGCTCTACAACCCCCGAGGAAGTACAGTAATCCAAGCAAATAAAAATCCCCCAGCTTTCCAGGCACCAAGTGAAGAAATCTGAGTAAAATTCCCTCCCATCTTTGAGCCTGAAAGTTAGAAAATAGCTGAAGATTGATTTTATTCTTCAAAATACAAGGAGCTTCTGTTTAAACCATCTAAAATTATTTTTTCTTATACTTGAAATAACTTTTCCTAGATTGTGAAGCTGTTCTGCATAAACTCAGAGTTCTTTTTCAGAGTTGGCTTTCTTTAAGTCCCTGTGAAACTGTTAGAAAACCGCAGGAAGGGAAGAGCCTCAGGTTGTATTACAAGATATCAGGAGGTTTCCACCACATCACTTCTCCCTGGGGCCAAAAGCACATTAGCAGCTCTGGAGAAGTTTGTTTGTCTTTTGGTTCCAAAATCTGTCCTTCCTGAGCAAATCCCACTCCTAATAGATAAACCAAAGCCCTGGATGGCATTTTGGATGGGGAACCACTGCTTTACACAGCTCCTTAAAAACCAGATTCCTTTTCCACCCTACTGCACTAGACAGTATCATTTTTGGCTGAGTTAATTTTTAACTTCTAGGTAAACTCTTAACATCTTTGGACCTTGATCTTTAGACAGATCTTCTAAAGCTTAAAAACAGGGGAATTCATGAGATTTCACATGGGCAAAGTCCTGCACATGATTAGGGCAATGACAGGACACAGGGAACAGCTTCCCACTGCCAGAGGGCAGGACTAGATGGGATATTGGGAAGGAATTCCTCCCTGTGAGGGTGGGGTGACCCTGGCACAGGGTGCCCAGAGCAGCTGTGGCTGCCCCTGTATCCCTGGAAGAGTTCAAGGCCAGGCTGGACAGCCTGGGATAGCAGAAGGCGTCACTACCCATGGCAGGGGGTTGGACTGAGGTGATCTTTAAGATCCTTCCCTGAAATAAAAAAGACTGAAGAGAGTGGAGTCATGGCAAACTACCAGTTTTCCTCCATGTACAGGTCTGGTTGCCAGGGCTAACTCAAAGTTACTCAGAACAGAAATACAAAACAGCACCCAAATCCCCCAGGGATGGCAAAGCAGTGCTTGTGCCATTCCCTGCACAGAGGAGCCACCTGCACATGGGCTGGGCTCCCCAGCCTGCCCTGCCTCGGGACACCAACGCCACATCCTTCCTCTGCCTCACACACCTCACCTGAAGCACCATATGGGGACAACGTCTGTCACCTCCTCACCACCATCTCCAGCTGGTTTCAGGGATCCCAGACAGAAGCACCCTGCATATGAGTCTGAAGGAACTTCTGTGGAGTTCTAACCAGCACTGCTGTCAGGCACAGGGATTTTTCTTCTCTGTTTGAACTGCTAAGAAATACCACTTTGACAAGCACCAAACCGACTCTAAGGACTCCTGGAATGTTGGTAAGCCCTTTCCTCCCACCCAAATGGAAGCTCTGTGTTGCTGCACAGAAAGACAGAAAACAGGATCATGATGTTGAACCTTGGGAAAAATCAAAGCCCCAGTTAGGACTAGAAAAAAAAAAATGTAGCTTCTCAAATTCTCACCTTCCCCATAACTGCCTCCAGGAGTTCTGTTTTGCCGATTGAGACCAAAACCAGACACTTCCCAGTTTTGTAATATGTAAGGAGCGTGGCAGTAATTTCCAAATTGCCCATAATTCAGATCTTGGGTGGCTGATGAAGGATGGCTAAAACCTCACCTTCCACAGTGTGTTTTGGCTGGAGAACACCGTGCAGCCACTGCTCTACCAAACAGAAGGATCAGGATAGGATCTCCTAAGCACAGTCTGAATTGGATTAAAAATCCATATTAACCAGTTCACTTGCCTCATGCAACCATTTCAAAAGGTTTGAACTACCTCAAAAAGCAGGGAAGCACTGGAAGAGCTACAAAGAGAAAGCCTGAGTAAGCCAAGAATGGTGAGTGACCTCTCTGTCTTGTTTCAAACAGCTACAGGAAGTATTTAAGATCAACAAGTCGTGGCTGCAACATTGTGGCTCTCTCACTGTAGGACTTGGCACTGAGCATAATAATAAGCCATAATTAATAGTGACCATAATTAATAAACCACAGCATGTGTAGGGTTGGGGTTTTTTTAAACAATTACATTCAGGAGGATTCAAATTTTAAATATTTACCATTTGTAATGAAACCTTTCTGAATTTGTTTCATTTTCCACAGTGCTGCCACCGAAGCTGCTCTGTATTATTCCCTGGAAGTGTCTCCAGCAGGTTAGCATCTCTTATTCTGTGGGAACTTCTTAATTAAAGTTTCACATGATTACAAAGCACTGACACAGCTCCTGCTCTATGGAGCACAAAGCTGATTTTTTTCCCACCCTAAAACAGCTGGCAGATAACTCTGAAATCGGTTGTGCTTCACACAATATTTATTGTTCAGTTTGTAACAGTGGAAGTGTTACTGCTCTGAAGTTTATCACATTGAAGTTTTAAAATTATTTTTGAATTTGGTAATTAGCTTCTGAGCTTGGTCCATCTTTAGAACATGAAACCCACAATTAAGTCAGGTTTTGGCATAAATTTAATTGCGTACACCATAATATGGGGTAAACATAAAAATCAGCCTGAAAACTCAACGCTGTATCTTTAAGGATTTTGGTACATATTTGTCTGTCTGGTTAAGCTTAGATGAACACATTTTGCTCTGAAGCATCATCACTATTCAGAATTCACTACTTACTAATTAAATAATTTTTGAATTCATATTTCTTGTCCATTCTGTTCAACACTAACCCCTAAATGTCTACTTTAAGCCCTGCTGAAATCAACCCCTCCAATAGAAGATGATAATAAAAATTGTGCACAACCAGCCAGTTTCTACAGCTTTATAAACTTACATAGTTTGAGACTAATTATCAAAGCCCCTTTTCCTCAAGTATCTCAGGGAACACATACTGGCATGGAAAAGAAATTCTGGGATGCTGCAGTGACACATTCCAAGTGTCACTGGTCCCACCACATCACTACAATGCCTCAACCTGCCCCACAACCACCACCAAAGACTTCAACTACTCCATTTTCTCCAAGAAAACTTGTCCTTGATCCCAGTGAGCTTTAAGGTCCGTCCAACCCAAATCATCCCATTCCACGACTTTTTGAGGAAAGGTTTGCCACTGCTCACCTAGTTATGCTCAGACCAGTAAAATAATTAAATGCAGCACAAACACTACAACAGCCAGGGAATTTAATCCCTCACCGGACAGTCTGGGTTTGTTCTGAACCCCTAAATCTGCACTAGAAGTACAGTTACAAATGTCAAGGGTAGAAGACAAAGAGACCTAAATTTCTAAAAAACAACTGAAGTTGATTCACTTTGGCTGGACAACTCTTCCAGCTGAACAAACAACCCAAGTGCTCCCTGGAAATCAGAGAGACAAGTGTGCATGCTCCATCCGCCAAGGAATTTTGGCACCACGATCTAGTTATGGAAAACAAAGGTTTGGACTTCCTAAATGAAACAGCTGGATTGATCAGGCAGCTTGAGGGGGAGCAAAGTAAGAACACAGTTGTTGAACTTTTCAGCATTCTAAGTCAGCAGACACCAAAGCCACATTATTTTTCGGGTTAGTAAAGTTTGAGACTTGATGCAGGAAAAGGGACTGGAGAACTCATCATTTCAGTGGAGAAAAAGAAGAATAAATACTTTATTTGTTCCTGGGTGAGGGGAATTCCAGCTAAGTGTTTTTTAGGAAGAATACACATTCATAGAAGCGCATAAAAAATAGGGGGATTGTGTCCTGCAAGGGAAATACAGAAGAAAAGTGGTAACCTCAAGAACTTTAAGGAGAACTGTGGTCAAGGACAGGTTTTTCCCAGCAATTTGAGGCCATTTCCTCTCATCCTGGCTGTCCCCTCCTGTCAGGGAGTTGTGCAGAGCCACAAGGTTCCCCCTGAGTCTCCTTTTCTCCAGGCTGAGCCCCTTTCCCAGCTCCCTCAGCCATTCCTGGGGCTCCAGTCCCTTCCCCAGCTCTGTTCCCTTCCCTGGACACGCTCCAGCCCCTCCATGTCCTCCTTACAGTGAGGGACCCAAATCCACCCCCAGGACTGGAGGTGTCTCAGCAGTGCCAGCACAGGGAACAGCATTTGGAGAATTCAGTTTGGATATTGCTGGGTTTTGGGGATTTTTTTTGGAAAGAAGCCATTAAAACTAATTCTTTTTATATCCTTGAAAATCCTGAAACTCTTTGAGGGCCTTTTTTTCCATAGGGAAAAGAAAAAAATGCCCAAAGTAGCAGAAAAGCCACAGTAAGGTTGCCATGGGAAGATCTCAGGTGAATGCAGCACACCAGAATCACTGTTAATAATTAAACTGGGTCTAAAATGATACCAACATTCCCAAGCAAGGGGGCTCCAGAGCTCACATCCAGCTTTCCACAAGCAGCAGTGATTCTCAGGGACTGCAGCCTTTGCAATTCCCATAATTTATCACAGAAAATTTCCCACCTTTCCAAGACTCCACATTAACCTTGAAGCAGTAATTTAACAACAATATTACCTAGTGCACAGCACATTCCTTAACACCTCATATATCCTATAGGATACAGGATGTGACATCCTCACTCCTTTAGCTGAACCTTTAAAGTATTGCTCTCTATTTCCAGGGATTTGCCATGGTTTTGTTTTGTCCTTTATAAATCAAACAGTAGCAGAGGCTGAAAGCAAAATTTAAAGCTGTACAACACAGTTATGCGAACAATACAAAATTTTAAGTAATGTTTTCGATATCTTAAAGTTTCTTTAATTGCATTTTATAGGGTAAATTGGCTGTTTCACGGTATGGTAGTACTTGAAATCAAGGATATTATTTTTTAGAAAAAAACCCTCTATTTTCAACAGGTCAGAAAAGCTGGCAGCAGTAATGCAAAGATGTTAAAGGTTGTGTTCATGTTCAAACATCTGTAGAAAAAAAAGAAACCCTTCCACAACTCAGGATACAGGTGCCAAAGCACTCACTAAGGGGAAAAACAGTCTATTAGAAAGCAATTTTTCTCTGAAGTTAGAAGGCAAGCCAACTCTACAAGAGCTGCCAAGAACATCAGAGTCCGACTCAGTTTGACTTTGTTCACACAAAAAAAAAAGAAAGAAAGAAAAAAAAAAAGAAAAAAAAAAGAAAGAAAAAAAAAAGAAAAGAAAAAGACATTTCTTCCTGCTCATTTAAGAAAGAATTTAACAGGAACAGTTCAGAAAAACAAAAAATCATCAAGTCAATCTCTGCTCAGAAAACGCAGAAAAAGCAGGAAAGCTGGTCTTAGGGAGCTTAAAGCACGGATTAATTCAGTCTCAACGTTTGCCAAGTACAGGTCCATGCAGAGGAAGTTTCTCTGTAGAGATTTATACATCCATTTCACACGTGAAACTCCTGGATTTGGTGTTACCAGACAAACAGAATGAGTGAGAAAAGGCAGTGCCCAGCGCTGGGGGAAAGGAACCATCTGGTCTCTACCGCGCCGACACAATAGGGAAGGGCTTGAGTTTGGCAGCTCGGGATTGGGAAGCATATGGTACATTTCCTCTGAACTGGGCATTTTCTGGCTTCCCCCACTTTGTGTCAGAACCTTCCCAGCCCGTGTGGGGTTTGTGTGAAGCTTTGTCGTGCTGAGAATGAAGGCACGGAGGGTCCTTCGTGTGGGGCTGCTCTGAAGGAGGGTGAGCGGGGAGGCGACGCACAGAAATCTCTGTCATCTCTTCAGATCCGTGTGTTGGTAATTCTTCTGCTTTCTGAATGGATTGTGGGCTAATTTCTCACCAGAGACACGCAATGCCCTCCTATTCTATTTTCAAAACTGGAAAATTCCCAAACCGCTTCCAGGGCAGGCCCCCCCTCCAAAAACAAATAAAAGAGAGGGGAAAAAAAAGGGAAGCCTGAAGTCCCAGCAAACTAAGATTATTTGGACCAATTTGCTTGGGTTCTTATCCTTAAAAAAGCAAAGGCTCAAATCCTAGCAAACTAAGATTATTTGGACCAAATTTCTTTGGGTTCTTAGTCTTAAAACAGCAAAGGCAATCCTTTATTTGTGTATTTAATGATAGTCACGAGAGAAGCTCTCGAGCCACAAGTTTATTCATGTATTAATAAAATAAACCAGAGAAGCCTGAAATTCAAAGTCTATGCTGGTAACAAATATATTTGAACATAAAATTAGCCAAGTACAGGACTGAAAGGAGTTCCTTGGAAACAGGCTTGTATTTCACACACAAGTGTTCAGAGACAACGCCTCAGGTGGTTTTGTCCAGCTTGTTCAGAAGAAGGTTTTGCTACGATGATAAATGAAAGTTCTCCACTACAGTTTCAGATCAGCAAGTTAAACGAGATAAATGCAGACTGCAGCAGAATTTTCTGCTCTGGTTTCTGGGAGCACCAGAGCCCAGGGTACGGTCAGCACTTTGCAACATCAGGTCAGGCAGAAGGACAGAGATTAAAACCTCCCAAAATGAAATACGGGAACAACAAGTTTGAGGTAAAAAAATTACATGCAAAGATTAACATAAGGCAAATTAAGAGAGCCCAGGAGGGAATGAGACCATGTCAGTCCTCACCACACTGATCTCAGCACATCAGCACCTTAACTTAATCCAAGATTACAAAGCAGTTACGTGAAGTTGCACTATTTCACCCTGCAGTGTGTGGAATATAAGATGTCCAAAGTCAAGCCCTGATGAGTACTGTGAATTCCTATTTCATATCGAGCAGCAACTTTCACTTTGCAGAGATCAGTAGATATTATTTTTAATCCTTGTATCTAAAAAAATACAAGAGGGGGAAAAAAATCCACAACTTCCATGGATAAGGATTAGCAACTACAAGGTTATTCCAACAGGAATAGCCCTGCACAAGAAAACCATAAATTATTCCTATTAAAAATGAAGAAGATGAGCTGAAAGCTGCAGATTCCAGTCCTTGAAGTAGAAATAGTATTATCCAAAGGGTTCTATTAAGCACACAGGGTGAGCAGGGAGAAATAAAATTGAAAGGTTTAAGGTTTTTAGGAGAAAACAATGACATTTAACACTCAAATTGCAAGAGATGCTGTGTAATGAAGCTCCCCCAAAGTGAAGAGTCCTTGAAAAAACAGATGAGTTTGATGGCAAAAAGGGAACACACAGAATAATGTAGAGAAAAATGAATCTACACTGTAATTCAGGAAACCATGCAACTCTTCAGACTTCAATTAAAAGCAATATGAAAAATAATACAGGTCTAAACCTGGATAATATCCTTACAACAACAGGAATAAGCAAAAAAAACTCCAACTATTGAATCCAGTCATCAAAAATATCTCCTAGTGTCTGTATGTATATGTTTATTATATTTAAGTATATATATATATATATATATATATATATTTTTATATATCTAAAGCAGCTGCACATTGACAGGAGGTGAAATAGTCACATCCAAGAATTTCAGCAACATATTCAACAAATATTTTCTTCTCCAGACAAATACTTGACAGACTATCATTGGAAACTTCTAACTTTTTAATTTTATAACATTTCTAGAAGAGGCACTGGAGTCAGTTCCTACAGAGACTGCTTTGTACAAGGAACTCTGCACTTTTCTGGTTCTTGGCCTTTGTACATCTCCAGGCAAGTGGAGCCCCTCATTCTCCTGCATCTGAAAACCCAGGTGGGCTTTTCTTCCTTTGATATACCAAAGATTGGACATATCACTGTTTTTCTAAATGCTAAATTACTAGTTATTTCACTGGAAGGTATCTATATAATTCCTAAGTCACTTATATAAACACCAAGAATACTGAAATTACATCAGGATTACTGAAAACTAGTAGATGTACAGTTGGCTTTCCTCCCTTCCCCAGCATTACATTTTCCATAGGAAATGCTATATTTATTTTAAATACTATATTTAATATTTAAGGTGAAAGAACATTAAAAAGTCACCAAGTCACAAGCAAATTCAACAAAAAAAAAATTAAGAACAACAAGATTTGCAAAAAATTCCTGTTGTTCGCTTTCTGCTTCCCAAAGGTTTTTCTGTATTCGCAATACATTGGAGCTCTAAGAGAGCTGAGCAAACACCTATATTTAGGTAACAAGACAAAGCATTAATTAATAGATGACAAAGTCATCTGGTTCTGGATCCTCTGCCGCTCTTCAAAAGAAAATAATTTCTAAACTCAATCTCGGCCTCACAGAGAGCCCTGAAAGGTTAAACAAAACCCTCTTCAGTCAAAACGCTTAAAACCCTTAAGACAGCAAGCTATAAATTATTAAGTAGCTTGTCTAATTGCTTCATGATGGCATCCAAAGATTCCAGTCCCCCCTACCCCCATCCCAAGATGCAATTCCAGCTGGATGCACTTTCAACACAGACCATTATTCACCAGAGTCTGCTCTAATGTTAAAATGAGGTACCAGAGGTCAGGCTTCTAATCAGAAAACAAAGAGTGAGATTCCCATACCCACATAACATCCTAAATCTTGGAGCTCCCTCAGCAAGCTGACAACTGGAAAACCTAGGAAACCTCATCAATAAGTAATGGCCAAAGGGATCGGATTGCACTCGACAGCCCAACTTTAAATCCTCCAAATTCAGTCATATCTGGAGAACTGCTCCTATAAACACTGCGCTGATCCACGGCTGTCAATCACAACCTTGGCTAGGAATTAGGCGACTTTCAGGTCTTCACTCAGTGGGCGAGAGTATAAAGTGTGAAATCAATTCCCAGTTATTACAGGAGAGATAGGCAAAGCAGGAAAAAGATCAGCAAAAGATTTTAAAAGTCTGTCCAGTTCACAACATGCCCCCGTTTTCCAATTCACTGGTTTATTGGGTTTTAAACACCACATTTCAGGGACAGAAAACACACCTTTAATGGCTCAGGGTTTACAAACCATAGCAGGGGTAGTAAATCAAACAAAACAGCTCCTTCTTTAAACTAGGTTATAGTAACAGCTCTCATAATTTTATCAAATACACATACAAATCATCTATTCACACAAAATGAAAAGGGATCTGCAAATTTTACCTGCTGAAGCAGGAAGACTTGGCTTTAAACCTCTTAATTTACAGACATTCAATATTTATTCCTTGCTGCCTATAATGACATTACTTTCATTCCAGCAAAACACAACTGCCTGATTTTCATGTTATCCCTCAGCAGAAGATCCATGGCAGATTCTTTGGCAGATATTCCAACCTTGTTTTAAACCAACACTGCTGACTGACAGCTACACGAGGAACACATCAGCCTCTTCCTGAGCAGTTCCAGACCAAACTCCATAATAATTCCAATAATATTCCAAAGCTGATACCACTGACACGTAAATCAATCACAGTAACATACAATGTTCACTTGAAGCATTTCCAAGTGATTGCTAACTAAGGGAAATAAAAGAGCAGGAGGAGCTCTGGACCCAATCCATGGGACACGTGCACCAGGAATGAGCCAGAAGCCAAACAAGGTAGGACAATGCCCCTGGTGGATGTTCTTGTCTCAGGAATGTAACTGCAATTGCTGACTGACAGAAACTCCCACCCTCTTATCTGCTGCCACCAAACAGCAAAGCAGAAGTGCCACGGCCACTGCGGGGCTGAAAAAGGGTTCAAAGGTACAGTTAAAATAATAATCTGTGATTCTGTGATACGGAAATCTTGCTGTCCAGGTTAACCTCCTTTTATTTATGGCCAAGAGAAGGTATGCAAGGGTTTGTTTTGCTTTCTCATAACACAGCAATCGAAACTCAGTCTTGGGACAAAGGCTGAGGTGCAAGAGAATGTGGCACCCGGAGTTTGTCCTTCCCACACCTTGGCTGGCAAAAGCCCCAGACCTGCACATAGGAACACAATGTCTCTTTTCTCCCCTTTAAAAGCAGAAATTCGAATTAGTTTTTTATTATTTCAGTCACAGGAGAACAAATCAAGGACTAACACTGACACATGCAAAAGTCAAATATGTGAATAGTGAACAAGCTTAATTCTCCTGCTGCAGCCCTGGCAGGGGTGGTGTCCTCAGGACCCTCCTCTTCTTCCTTCCCTAAGGGGCCAACTGTTTAATTAATTGTTTTACATAGGTGAAATGGACCATTAGAAAACATTAGACAACACTTAATTTATCATTTATACAAGGATGAATGCAAATCATTTTGAGGTTTGGGGATGGGGTTTTTTTTCTTCCCACACCCCTAATTAATATTCATGAGGATAATTTCACAAAGGCAGTTATAAAACTATGTCAGAGGCAGCTTGAAAATATAGTTGTGCTAACAGAGAAAGAGGAAACTCTGTCCCCCTCCCCAACCCTGCAAGGGGGGATTTAAACCCAAGGCAAACATTTACTGAATGATGGGGTTTTATAATATTTTAATCGAGTTATTCATTACACAAAAAATGACACTGTGGAAAACCAGATAACGTTATACAAAAGCTAAGTTCATTTGTTCTGGACAGGTGGCCAGTCTGCAACTCCGTGCCGGCATCCAAAGCCCGCCCACAATAGCACTAAAGACGATTATGCAAATGCTCCCCATTCCCTGCTATTTTCCCAGGAATGGGAGAAGGGCTCCATGTGGAAGAAGCAATTGTTTCCCAGTCATGTGGAAAACAAACCAAGAGAAAGAAGGGAGGGAATGTGAACGGAAGATAGCAACACATCCCCTCACCAGGCCACGCCGAGCTGGGAGATGCCTGGAATGATCCTACTGGAGCGCGGATAGCAGGGGTCAGAGCCCGAGTTCAGAGCCCAGGAAATGTATTCCTCACACTGTTGGACATTTTCCTTGTGTTCTGCCACGGGACAAAGCAGCTGAGAGATGGCAGCTCTCCTTCAGCTGTAAGGCACCACTCCAGAGGGAGTGCTGGCACAAGAGGGAAGTTTGGGGAAGATGGGCAGGTCATCATCTGGTTATCTCGGAGCCTGGATTCTGGCTAAGTTTTTTCCAATTCCACATCTTGGTCACAGAATAAGTAAAATACAAATGTGGAATCTAGGACAATGAATTTGCTCCGCTGCATTCCTCCAGTGATCTTTAATTTTTACGTATTTTACTAAAATGCACTGATGACAGGAATGTAAAATTTATCCTTAAAAACTACTAGAATGTTTCTTATATTTCAAGCATTGCTCTTCAAGCTCCATGGCTTGAATCCCCCATTTTTCCTAAAATGCTTTTCACCTCTCCCAAGTATCAATTTTCTACCTAAGTACTCATGTAGATAACCCAGCTCTTCTGCTGTCCCACTGAATGCCAGGATTCAGTAGGACACAAAAAAGACCGCAGGCAAATGACTGTGATCCAAGTAACCAGCAGCCTGCAACTTTATTAATTATAAGTTAGGCATGACTAATCATATTTCTAAGGGCAGGACTTTCCCTTCCCACAGAGCAGCGGGTACTAAACGCATGCAGAGCAGCATTAATGGGCCAGAGGCAGTCACAGATGAACAACCTGTGCCATTAGCACTGACTTTTACACAGGTTGAGGATTCTGCTCTGCAGTTGAATTCTTTATTCTCACTATTACTGAAGAAATTGTGGCTGGCCCTGGATCCCTGCAAGTGTCCAAGGCCAGGATGGATGGGGCTTGGAGCAGCCTGGAATAGTGGAAGATGTCCCTGCCCAGGGGAACAGGATGAGCTTCAAGGTCCCTTCCAACCCCTTTCAGTCCGTGACTTTGATTCTAAAGGAACCAGGTTTCTACAGCTGGTATCAGGAGACTAAAATAAGAAATGAACATCTGAGCCTTCCTCACATAAAAATGAATTAAATTTAAAATCTTCATTTATTCCTCAAAAAAGGGCATGTCCATCTGATTTAGAGTGGGCCTCAAAGCAGGTTGAGTGGAACTTACAGGAGCAGTGTTAGGGTTAATCCATATTTAAAGAACAACACCTCCTGTGCTTCACAGGCTTTCATTCTATTCCAGTCCTGCAATTTGAGTCAGTAAAGAAAAGTTTATATAGTTGCCTTTTTTTTTTTTTTTAAATTTTACAAATATAGCTTTTCAGAACTTTTTTAATGCTTCTTTTTGCTTCACCTCGACATCCCCTGACCCTTGAAGCTAGTTTCCAAAGCCCACAGGCTTTGTTTTCCCAGTTGATGGAAATCCAGCTCCATTTCCATCACCACCTCTTTTCCATTCAGATCCCAACAACTTTACACTGAACTTCAATTCAAAAGAATTTCTTGAGCAGTTTTTGACATTGCTTTAAAGCGATTTATCAAATCCTCCTTCTATCAGTGACAGTGTTGTTACTTTTCCTCATTCAATAGAAATTACAAATAAATTGTGGAGACTCCTGTGTGTTCCTCACATGTACAACAGCCTTTATCATGTCTCCTGTCTGGCTGGAATTCCTCCAGGATTTTTCTGACACCCAGAATTCATATTCTCCTTTTTTTTCTGCCAAGATACCGAATGCTTTGCATTTCCAGTAACTGCACTGTTTCCTCTCCCTGCTTCCTGTAGGAATCTCCTCTGGCATCAGCCTACATATTGGCTTCTGGGCACCCTGTAAATCTTCCAAACATCTTTCAGCCTCAATTCTTATTTGTTCTCAATTATTATTTGTCTTTCAGCATGGACATCTTTGATTCCAGTGCTCCACTTCAGACTTTTCTTGCTTTGCCATACAATCCAGTTTTTTTCCACACACTCTTCTGACTATTTTTACCCCACCCTGGCATTTCTATTTCCATTTTCAACACCAACTGTCTGGTCCATCTCTTCAATCTCTTTTTCAATTTTCCCCCTTCAATTTCTAGCACTGCCCACCTCTATTTCTTTGTCTTAGCCTGGTAACATAAAACCTGATCAGCCATTGCCATAATCTCATTTTTTATGCTGTTCCATAGCTCTTCACCATTCACTTCTTCTTTCACCAGGGACAGAATTCCACCCCCCAGCTGCTTTGTTTTCTTTCCTGTATCTGGCTCTTTCCATCTGTGCTTATCGTAGATCTTCATCCCTGACACTTTTTTGGTTGCTCTCAGCTCTGCTGCTGCCAAAACTCACTCAAGCTCTGGAGGTAACTCTGGGAGAGAGGAAGCCTTCAACAGCCCCAGGAACATTCCCTGATTTACTGCAAGCTCCCTCTGGATTGCCAATCCTTGTTCACTGTCAGGTGCAATTCACTGAGCCTTTAGAGAACAGGGTTTATTTGGAGACTGAACTTTATACTCACTCAGGAAAATAATCAAGAACTTCAGAGAGAGTTAAAATAGTGAGCACAAGAAGGGCTAAAATAATAGATATATTCCTTATTTTAATCAAAACATGCCTGCAGGGCATGCCATTGATTTTGGCATATGAGAATACCACTGCCAGCTTAATATATGATGGTACATAATTGGATTGTACTAAAAGTTTTGCCCTTTCATTTAGTAGATTTTAGAAACTAATTATTACTGGTCTTTTGTTCCAGCTATTCACAGCATTGATGGAAGGACAAAAAACACTTAGGATATAAACAGGAGGCCAGAGTCAATACCGTTCACTAAAGGGGGGAATAAATCCAGCCTGCTTTAGTTGAGTCCAACCCACAGTCTTCCCCCCATGACATTTTTCCTGCCCAAATTCCCATAACCAGAAATCCCATCACTAAAACACCACAATGCTGCTTCCATTTTCCCTCTCAGGACTGTGTTTCTCTAACATCCCACAGGTACATCACCAGGTGTACACCCTGAAATTGTGGCTGCCCCATTCTTGGAATTGTTCCAGACCAGGTTGGACGGGGCTTGGAGCAACCAAGGAATAGTGGAAGGTGTCCCTGCCCATGAGCTTTAAGGTCCCTTCCAATCCAAGCCATTCCATAACTTTATGGTAACACAGATGTTCCTGCCACTCCTCCTTTGCAATTCCTTGACAAATGCAGGTGATTAAAGGATACTTGGTGATTTACACATGTCCTGGCTCCAGCTCACATTCACCAGCCCAGTGACACACAGGCTCTTACAAGTACCCCCATCATCCTCATCGTTTTCCAAAAATTAATAGGCACTTAAAAGAATAAGACAAGGGGACAGTAATTTGTTTAAAATTATAACAAATTATCTTTCAAAAGTCAGTTCCAAATTGCTGATTTTTCTTATTTGCATCATTATTATAGCTAAAACAAAACACATTTTCTCCTTCTCTTGCACAGAATTATATGATTGATTTAGCATATAATTAAGACATGTTTGTCAACTCCTTGTTTCACTGTAGGCCTCCAGCCCAATATTTCCTGTACAGCTACACAAATAGAGCCACCATTCATTATTCAAAGATTTCTTTGTTGCAAACCAAAGATGTTCTGGTAAATAACAGGTTTTGACTGTTACGAGGTGAGCCATGTTTGAGTTTCCAATCATCACAGGTAACTCAGCTATTCATTCTTAAAATATTTTTGCTCTTTGCATATTATTCAGAGTTCTGCAGGGAAAAACCTTTGCTACAAGTCATAGGGAGAAGAGGAAAAAGAAATTCATTGTAAATTATCAGCTGCTCCTGGGAGACAGAGACACTACAGTGTGCCAAGTCAAATTAATCCCAGACACAAAGATGTGAATAAAGGTTTAAAACTGAGATCAAGCAGGGAAATTAAATAGATCACTCAGAAAAAAATAAAACTAACTTCATTTGTTACTGTATTTTACACACTGGCCAATGTGTGTTTAAAATTCCATGGTTTTGCAAAGGAAAATGCTCTTCACAGGAATGCCTAAAGCCAAAACGAAGCCAGTGCTGACACAGAGCCTGGAGAATGCAGATGGGCTTTCTCAAGTCTTCTTTTAAGAAAATACATCAAGAGCAAATTTCTGCTAAGGAAAACCAATGAAATCTGGTTTAAAAAGATCTGAAACAGAATCAGAACCAAAGTGATCTGCATTCAGATTTTAATCACCATTGCTAGATAACAGATTTTAAAAAACAACTTTTATTTAGCCCAGGGCAAGCTTCAGATTTGCAGTCAGGGCTCATCTCTCCACTCCAACATTTTCTAATCCTGTTTTTCTTTAAATAAACCCTGTGTTTCTGAACACAACACATCAAGCCTCAGCTCTGATGTGACTCACTAACTTCCACAGGGCTGGGTCATTAGAAAACATTTCTATATTGCTGCAAATTTACATAGTGCTGTACAAACACAGAAGGAAACAGATTCCCTGCCTGGAAGCACTAGAAACACGAATAAACCTCCCAAAACCCACAGTAAATCAGAGTTTGGTGGGACCTGGCAGCTGCAGAGGCACAAAAAAGTGTCACTGAGGGCGAAATAGGCAAGAGATTGAGAGAAATGAACAAAAACCTAGTGGAAAGTTAATACACAAGGGCTTGGTGCTTTAGAGTTTCACAAACAGAGAGTTTAAGTGTAAAAAAGTTCAACAGAAAAATGCTCTGTATCAAATATTCCCATAAATTTTGGAAGGAAGTTTTAGTTCAAGTCTTTTCATTGCTACATAAAGGATTTTAGTACTTTAAAAACTGAGAAAGATATTCTGGCACTAATATAGAGGCAAAAATGAATCAAAACATACATGAAATATGAAAAAAAATCATCACTGAGAAAGATGACATCTCCCCCTTTTACAAATGAGAAACTAACTTGTTTGGGAAGACGGAAAGGCAGATCTAGAAGTTAAAAACAAATGTAGTGTTGGTTAAAGGCAGGGAAGATCTGCCTGAAATCACAACACTGAAGACAGCAAAAGAGGATTCACTGAAACCATCAACATGAGATATTCAATACGTGGGCAAGAAAAGCCTGGGATGACCAAAAACTGAATCACCTATGGCAAAGCTTTCTGAAAAATCAAGAATCACAAAAACAAAGACACCCCACTGACAGATTCCCACCTTAGCAGCAGCACATGAATGATTTAACGAGCCCACATGCAAGCAGGGATAATTATAAAATAATGTGGCATTGCATGGTATTGATGTAAATGAGAGGCAATTCATGGCATTAAATTGCTTCTCACCTTTAAACAACACCCTAAAACCATGCAGGACTTTGGCTTGTATCCCATTCTTCTGCTTCCTGGGAAATCTGATCACAACTCATCCTGAGCTTACAAAAACCACTTGCACAAGGTCACCTTGGCACTGGAGCTGCTCTGTGGATTTTTTTTTTTATTACTATTTGGTTGTGGATCTGCACATTCCAGCAAATACATCTTCCAGACACTCTGAAAGGCAGCAGTGACAGCTCTTCATTTTGTTTGTCATTCCCCACTCCTACAAGAGGGAAATTTCTGGGCACCTTGCCAAATTATTTTTAATTAAAAGCTCCTCTGCTTTTGATTCTTTAGTAACTTGGTTACCAGCTCCATCGACCACTTATGCAGGGAAAGGAATTTAATATAAAAGTGGTTTTCTCTGGTGTTTACAGAACTGGTGACAGTATAATTTGGAGTGGGGAGACAGCTGGCAGTGCAGCTAGAGAGGGAAAACACTGAAAAAGTTGAGACAGAAAAAGCCCAAATCAATGGAGAACACTGATGCTGTACAAATGCTATTTATTTTAGTTTATCAGCTGGCAAACCAAAGTGCTTTCTTCAGCAGACAGGAAGCTCTGCCTGAGTACCTGAATAATTATTTAGTATTAATACCTCAATAATCCATCAATTCCTGTGTTGAAGCCCCATTTCAAAAAGAAAGAAATAGAAGATCTTTCATTAAGAGGACATTTCCTGCACTCAAAAGAGGGCTGATTAAACACATCCTAATCAGACACACACCAGTGAAAGGTACAGATATTTCTTGGATAATAAAGGCTGACTAAAGAGCTTACCAGTTCTGTTTATTTCGAGGCTGGGTTGGCTCTTTTTTAGATGGTGGAAAAATATCTCTGATCTTACTTATTAAGAGCCTCTGGTCATGGATTTAAACACCTGACCTATCAAAAATGATGAGTGGCCTCCCTGATGAGCTGAGTGAAGTGGGATTTATATCCCAAAAAACCACCTGCCAAGCGACTCAGTGCAGCAGCCAAATGAGTTCTGAGGATTCTTCCCTGAAATTGGTGAAGAAAAGTGAATTTTAACCTCACAAATCTGAGCAGAGTAAGGAGGACCAATACAGGTGATAGCTTTAGAAAAGCTGCCACTGTGATCTCAGGAAAAGGAAAACCAGACAGAATTATGGGATGGGCTTGGACACACACTCACTCAGATGTTCTATCATTTTTGCTGAAAAATGCTTTTTAAATGTGTGGAACACTTAAAGCTTTAGATACTGTGAGGAAAAAAATCATAAAATATCCAAAATTTGTGAATAGTTTAGAACAGTAGAGCTCCCACAGAATTCCTGCTGAACACACAGGCTGATTTCATCAGCCAGCCAGGCCACATCCCTGCTCCCAACCAATGCTAAATTCCAGCAGTGCTTCCTCAGCATGTCCTAATCCTGCCATGAATCAGCAAACATTTCACGCTCCTGAACCTGGACAAACTGCAAGAATAATCAGGGAGAGGCTGTCAAACACCACATCAGAAAGTGGCTGAAAGAGTGAATCTGTTTACTCCCATTATATACAACGCTGGGAGGACAGGAGTTGGTGGAATTTTACAACTGGCTTAGAGAGGAAAATATCGCTGTTCAGTGAAAAGAAATCTCTGTGAAGCAGAGAGTATTTTATTTTTAATGAAATCTCTCAAATTTTGCTACATTACATTCAATATCTGCAGTTGGAAGCTGAGCCTCTCTGCAGCTCTGTGGCTTCCCAAGAAGAACACTTGTTTTAGGAACTGAAATTATTTCCTGGGAGATTCTTTGCAGCATTTTACAAGAACCTTTACAAGTTCTTTGCCTCATTTCTTTATGCCCGACACAGATAGGGGAAAAACCCAAACAAAAACAGGAGATAAGCCACATGAATTTGGAAAACATGTAGTGTGAGGGGATTTTTTTTGAGATTTAAGAGCTCAATTTACTAACACACAGCAAAAACCCTTTTTCTCATGGATTTTTCCCCAGAAAGAAGTTTTAAGGAACTAAGAAGTCATGATATAAGTGTGAAGGTCATCATAAAGATGGTGACAAGACCCACTGCTAAAAAATAAACAGCACCCACCCATCCCCAACCCCACAATTTTTATCATTTACTGGTGTGTAATTATTGCTACAGAGGAAATCAGCTTTGAAATCAAAAATTATCATTTCTTAATCTTGAATCATGGAATATTGAATGTTTGGAGTCACAAGGATCACCAAAGATTTTGTTATTTGGAGGAAAAGGAGATATATTTCCACCATATATATTCAATATTCTGCACACTTTTTGTTCTTTTTCTATGGAACAAGTACAGAGCTCTTTGCAGGGAGAAAAAAAAAATAAATTATTTCTTCAAGGTATTTCTAAGAATTCTTGCTGGGACCCTCAAATAAAACCCTTCTGCAAGAGAATTTCCAGAGGCTGCCTGCACCTTGGAGCACATTTCCAGATTTTGTTATGTGAGTGGGATTCTGCATCCTAAAGGTCCAACACGCAACCTGCAGGCTACAAGAAAAATCAAAAATAAACATCTGGATGTATTCCAGCTGTTTCTGACTCTCTACAACCCCTATTAGGCGACAGCAAGGGCTCAGCAGCTGCTGAACAGAGACCTCCACATCTTTCATTTAAAGGGAAACATTGAAGGGATAAACGGGAAGCTGTGTTTAAAGGAACTTTGGGATCTTCTGAGAAGCCTCCCTTGGCCACCATTTGGGAGAGAACCTTTTGCTCCCAACTCTGAGGAACAATTGATAAACTTGATCCTGGCTGTGGGGTGTCTTCACGTTGGACATCAGAGCAGAGGAGAGTTATGGCCTTGCAGGATTTTCTATCCTCTCCCAGCAGCAGGTGCATATTTACAGCATCTGTTCAAATCTCAAGCCCTAAAAATGAGTGCATCGACCCAAAAATTTGCTTTCTTCCCTCAATTTTCACCAAATATCCTTATTTCAGTATTTATATATATATAAAGTATATAAGAGCTTATATTATTCTTCTTATATAAAAGTAAACAATTTTAGCATCGTTACACCAGGTAATAGCTGTATAATTGAAAACCCATTTTAAAAGACAGGTAGTGTATTATCTGCATTATTCGCTTTTATGAACACAGAAAAAATAATCCTGCTTATAAATTCCACTCCCAACCACATTTACTGGAGGGCATTCATAGAGATGCTATGCTCTACCTTAAGTGAACATAAATTATCAGGCAAAACAAAACCAGAAAGCCAACACGAGACAGAAAATATCTTTCAAGACGCTGCTATAAATACAAGAAAACCCCATGTGATAGGAAAAATGCAAATTCTTGGCCAGCCTATTTGGATAGACAATCAAAATGCAAACACAGATGTACTTGGCACCCTGAAGAGAAATAAATCCAGGAAACCCAGGAGCTTACAAATTTCACATCTCAAAAAATGTAACCAGCCCTTGGTATTTTTACTTTTTTTAAAAAATTACCTCTTTATGGCTTGTGAAGGCATAAAAAAGCTCTGAGCCATATTTGGACACAAGCAGAGCTAAGAAAACCAGTGCTGAGGGGTTTTTTTTCATAAATCTGTAGGTTTCCTCCTACTCAATTAGTTTCTGTTTGCAACCAGTATGAAATATGCTTTTATTTTTGTTGAAAATATGACAAACTACCCTTTTAACTGCAAAAGGCAGTGACGAGTATATTGCTAGAGAAATGAGCAGCAGCCAGGATATCTGCCTAGCAGAAAACATGGAGTAATACTGAAAATTTAAAAGGGGACAGCAGGAATAACTTTATGCCATCGTCAACACAATTCTGGTGACTGAAAAGAATGCTTTACATCTATAAATTAAAATTAAAATCATTGTTAAGGTTCTGTTCCTGCACTATATCTACACTGGATTTTCCCCTCATGAGTGTTTACTGATGTTGATGTCACTAACTTACCCATCAAAGCACATTTTAAAATGCTTTCTCAATAAAACAGAAGTTAATTTATTTTTAAATATATGGAAATCTCCCAATATAAAACTTGTTGCACTGGTTTATTTTATTTCCTATGGAAAAAAATGGAAACCTGATAAGTAACTTAATGAGTAGCAACCAAAAACTACTAAAATAAAATAGCCCCAATCCAGTAATCAAGTGGAGCCCATCATTGAAATGGGATGCCAGCCACCTACAGATTTCCAGAATCCAGCTGGACAAGCGTTTTTCTTGATCTAAAGCACTGAGATGTTCAAATATTGTTATTCATTCCTTCTAAAACAATGTGAAAGGGAATGACTCAGCTGAGTTTCACTGCTGACCACACACACCATAAAACAGACCAATAAATGGTTGAGGCAACACTTTGGAGAACTCTCAGATATAATCCCTAGGATCCAAAAGTTTATGGTTTTCCTTTCTCCCTCCTCTTTTGTTAGGAGTGTAAGCTGCTAAAAAGCCTTTATCTGTATAAAACTAAAAAAGTCACCCACTGTGGATGCAGGGTCTGACACTGAATAATCATTTAGGGGAGATTTGACTTAAACATCCTCTGTTGGGTTTTTTTTTTTTTTTTTTTGAGGTGTCAACACATCCTCGTTTCAGGTCTGAAAGCAAACTTCCAAGGCTGGAAAGAGGAAGAAGGGAGTATAGTTTTTAAAAATAGTTAAGAACACATCTACTTTACCCTTTAAATAATCCTCTAAGACAAACAGCTTCAGTAGCCAAGAAGCTCTGCCCTGTTTTCTTTACATCCATCTAATGAACTCCTGAGGGTTGAACATGAAATCTGGATCCCCGGGGTCAGGGATTGCTCTAGAATGGAAAGGATGACAGGCTGCCCCTGCAAACCCATGTTCAGGCCTTTTTACAGTGTGAACACAAGTTTATGTCTTTAATTATTGAACATTAAATAAAATGAGCTCCTTTTTTTTTTTCAATTTTTTTTTTAACCAGTGGAGACCTTTTTAACAGTAAAATTAAGGTAACCTGGTCTGAGACACATGAAAAGGAAGAATAACTTTTCACAAGTGTCACTACCTAAAATACAGTCACACAGAGCCCAAAACCACTTTAATTACTGTGCAGGAGGTGCAATCAAACAGTTTTTCAAAGTCCCTGAGAAAAAAGGAATACCATCTCCTATGAAGTACCTCTGTGAGCCCAACATTTGACAACCAGCTGAACCAGCTGAATTGGAGAAAATTTAATCAGCTGATTTAACCAACTGAACTACACAAAGAATGAGATTCTCAATACTTTAATTTCTATGTGGGTTATTTTTTTTTAAACCAACATTTTCTTTTTAATTACACTCTCCTGAGTACCATTTTGAGGCAAACTGGTGATTGGTGATTTTCCCTAACTTATGGACTTTTGATTGAAACAGAGAAGGTGCTTATTATTAGATAAAGAGGCAGAGTTATGTTGGATACAAAGGTTTTTGGTTTTTTATCAATTGATGGCTCCAGAACAAATGCAGGGCTAACAGAGAAGGTGCAGAAATGCAAATGAAGGCAAAAGAAAGTTAAAAGATAAACAGCTTTGGACTTGTTTATGTCCTGCTAGAAAATATAAAGAAGGGATGATGGGTGATGTTCATGCACCAAATATTTGCCTTCTTATCTAGAAGCTTTAGGGATTTAAAAATCTCCAAACAAACACCCCCAAAGCCCCTCCAGAGCATTCCTGGGCATACTGACTGCTTGTAGATCCCTGCACAGCCATGTCCAGCAATGGTCTGCTAACCAGGACACATTTCCTGAGGAACTGATACCAACCCAACAGCTGGGAGAGAACATGGCACCACAATTATCAGGGGACTTGGACCAGGGAAAAACAGCCAAGGAGGTGGCTCAGGCAGGGCCTGGGTGCTCAAACAGCCCTGAGAACAAAGACACTTTTTCCTGAGGGAAGCAGTTTGGGAACCTTAAAAATTTTTCCAAGTTTAAAAGGGGTAAGGGCCTCACCAAATTACAGTTTGGTTAAGGAGGTTGGAACAGGCAACCTCCAGGAATCTCTGCCACTCAAAGAACTCTGAGATGAACGTGAGATGTGTATGAGGTGGGGAAAGCTAGGGAATGACAGAATGGACAAGATGTAAGGCAAGAGATGGAAAAGGAACGCAAGGAGAGGTGGAGCAGCCTTGGCAGGGTATAGCTGGCACGGTCTCATGACTCAGCGCTGGTGTTGCTGCCACTTCAGATGCCCAAAGTTTCCACTGTGCATATTTTGAAAGCCTTGAGTTATGACTCGCCCGCCCTCTTAAAACCCAGGAAAAAGAAAAGCAGCTGCTGGGAAGGATGTCTGGGTTGAATGTGTAAGGAAAGAGCTGAGACACTAAGGCAGCTTGAGGAAAAACTGAGGCAGCAGAGAAAAACCGATGCCCACAGAAGCAGCGCATGGATAACCCCACAGCCTGCAGGATCCCCTGCCTGGCTCACTGGTGGAGCTGAATGGCCAAGCAAAGAGCAGCTCTGAAGAATGAAGTTTTTCATCTGCAAGCAGAACCACTTACAAGGATCCAAATTCCAGGCCCTGGATGCTTCTGAGCACAGTAATCGGAAAGAAAAATAACAGCTACAAGCAGGCTCAGAGAAACTTGCTTGCATCAGTTCAGCAAAAAATGGGGTTTCTTTATGAAGGGCTTTCTTTGTAGGAATAGAGTCATTCTAAGCTTAGCAGCCCCTTTATAAGGAACTAGATGTTTTCACTGAAAATAGAAGCTGACAGTCCTGCTCTGTTCTTAGAGAAATATTATTTTAACCTAAAGAATTCCATAAAAACTGTAGCAGATAGCTTAGCATTTTTAAAAGGCTGCCTTTCAAAATTCTTTTTACATGGACTAATATTACAGTGTAGGGCATTTTCATTTTTCTTCTAACAGAACAACCAGTGAGACAAGACCAAAATTAGATATCCCATTTTTCCCCCACTTTAAGTTCTGACATGTGTTTCTTGGAGACAAAAAAGTACACGAACAACTGAATGCAAAATCTACATAAAAAGAGAAGGTCAACGATAATATTGTTTGGAATGTCACTCATAGACACACAGTCTTTGTTCCAGGCAAAGTATATTATATTAAATGTTAAACGGACATTTAATATAGAGAATTCTAAAGAGCTTCTTGTTTGGGGGGAAAAAAGGGAAACGTGCACTAGGAGGTTGAACTGTGACAAGTGCAGAATAGTATCAATAATCCCATTATAACACCTGATTTGTCAAACTTGTCTCTACAAGTTATTCTAAAATTCACAATAGTGTTCCTAACCATTTATGAAATGGAGCAGATCAGGCTTTGTGGCCTTCACGGCCACTGATTCTCCATGCTTTGTCGGGAAGAATGGCCTGAATAGCCACAGAGTCCTACACTTCATTTTCCTGCCCTGCTTATGGATATCCTGGTGCTTTGAATGGAAAACATAATCCAAAGGTAGTACCAGGCAGGTGTTTTCTTTCTGGAAGCAGCAAGTTCTGCTGATGCATTGTGCACCATCATGGCTGAAAGGACCAAACCAGGCCATCAATATGCATGATCTCCACGCCAGGCAGTGACTGGGAAATGCTATGGATCCCCTCCCAAAAACGGGAAAGTTAGTTGTGCTGAGATTTAAAACAAACTAACAAAACAGTCCAGGTTCCAGGTATATCTGAAATCACAGGCATTCCACACTAAACATGAGGTTTTTCAGGAATATGGCAAGGAACAAAGACTTAAAGTGATTGCTCATAACCCACACCGAAACACAGGTCTTACTCGGAGGGGGTTTTTTTTTAACTTATGAACCCAAAACTTATTTAGAAAATATCAGTGATTATCCAAAAGAAATATCATAAATTAAGTCACAGAATCCCACAATGGCTTGGGTGGGAAGGGACCTTGAAGATCATCCAGTCCCACCCCCTGCCATGGGCAGGGGCACCTTCCACTAACCCAGGCTGCTCCAAGCCCTGTCCAGCCTGGCCTTGGACACTTCCAGGGATCCAGGGGCAGCCTCAGCTTCTCTGGGCACCCTGTGCTATGGGCTCCCTGCCCTCACAGGGAACAATTCATGGTTATCAACCAAAGACATCATCTCCAAGCAAGCATCAGCTCCTTCTGAAGGCTCCACATGCTCCCTGCTTTCCAGGGCCCATGAAAGAGCAGGAGGAAGCCCATGGAAAGCAGCACAGTTTGTTTACAAGCAAACCTGCCTGACACAGTTGTCTATGACAGATGGGAGCAACCACAGCAAGATTCCACAGGAAGGGAAAAGAGGCGCCTCACAGCCCTTAAGGATCCGTGGGGGAATATCAGTCAGTGCAGGAATAGGCCTGAATGGCTCTGGCATTTTTGCTATTGGATCCAAAGGTTTCTTGGATACAGCTTTTCCCCCTCCCCCAAGTAGATGTGCCAACCAAGCTTTAGGGAGCAACATCCAAAATAAAATAACACACAAAGGTTCCGTGGGTCTGCTGCCTTCTCCTACAGAAACTCCTACATCAGGAAAAGTGGAATATTCAAGTCAGACCTTGGATCATAGGATTTCAGAAGCTGTTCTCTCTCTATGGGTAAGGAATGAACTCTGCTAAGAGAAAGAGGTGCACATCCACACAGCCACCACAGGGAAAAAAGGGAACTTGGATAAAGACCAGCACAAAGCCTCCTCTGGCCTCTGGGCTGGGAAGAGAACAATCCCCAGTGCTGGTGGACAAAACCATGATTTTCATATTCAATTAAACCAACACACTGAATGTGTGCTAAAATGGTCTGCAATACTATCAATATAATAGAAAGAAGGTACCTCAAAGCTCTGCCACACTTTTAGGTAGCATACATGAAGCACCTCAAGCCTCCAGGGTCGCTTGGTACAGGCTGGGTTGGCTTGTTTTGGGATATTTTATCTGTCTTTTAAAACAGACAGAATGATAAAACCAACACTTGCAGACCCTCAGTGAGTTCATTCAGACTGGAAAAAGATTTCACTCTGAGTTTTTCCTAGTGTTCCCTACAGAAAATTTGAAAATACAGGAAATACATGGATAGTTTTCAAAGCAATTTGTTGTCTTTCAAATTAATTGCTGTCAAATACATTCCAGATACAGCAGCCATTCAGTTCAGGATACCCAGGATGGAAATTTCAACCTAGTCCACTCAGGTACTACAAGTGAAAGTTTGACAGATAAATTCCTTCCAAAGATAAGCCTTAGACAAAAGAAAAAACAACCTAGTTTCTGCATAATGGCTAATTACAAACTAAAGTCTCTTCACAGGATCTGGAGTACAGAAGTCAAAGAGCCTAATTCCCTAAAAGATGAAGTGTCCTAAGTCTTAAAAATACATCTTCCATACACACACAGAGACTAATTACCCAGGGTTTTTTTTAAATTACTGCTTGATTACCAAAGTCATTGATTTCACCGTAAAACAAAACCAAGACAAGTGCTTTAGGTAATACAGAAATACTCTAGAGGGAGGTTTAGCACTGCAGTAACTCTAAAATCATCCTCACAGGAAGAAACAAGTAACTTAAGTTCATCTGTTAACAAAACAGCTCCTGAGCAGTCAACCCACGGCTGCTCCTTGTTTGTCCCCAACTCGGGGACCCACCCTTAAAGTCCACAATCTTTTCCTGCCCTCCCACAGCAACCTCCTGCATCCTTTGGGATTAAAAAATCCAACCCATTCTGCCCAGACTGCAGGGAATGATCTAATGGAAAGCTGCTTGCTGGGTTTGCAGGGCAGGTACCTCAAGTTATTTTTTTCCTGCCGCTCCAGGGGTTCTGTAGCTCAGAGGCAGAGGAAGGGACTTTGCTTCACCCTGGAATTTTTTTTGTATTCCAAGCCTGTTGTAAGGCTGTGTTTGCCATGCTGCAGCTGTTTTGCCTGGTGGGATTTAGGAATCAACCCAGGTGACTGGTGTTCCATGCTGACAGGGTTCTATTTACAGAGCTCTCCAGCACCGTTCCCAAATCTCCAGCTGCTCCTGTGCAGTATCTGCCATCCTCCTGCTCTTACAGTCACCACTGAATGCTGCAATAAATAAAGTGTACTTTCAAAAGAGTTTCATTTCCATTCTACCAGAGACTTGTGTTATTTTGGCTAAAATTCACTCTATTTCTCTCATTCCTTACAAGGGAAATATCATCACCTTCCCAGTCTTCACAGGATAAAGATAAATTGGTTAATTTTTACAAAGTGCTGGAATACATGATAAAGAACAGCAAAGGAAAAAAATGAGCCATGGCAGAAGTTACTAAGACATGGTGGGAATGTCTGATTTTAACTCTTAAAATTTTAATCCTCTGATGAATTGTTCAAAAGGCCATTGGGCAGCTTGGCACTCTTTTCAGAACACGGTAAAAGAAATGGTCAGCTTCTATTTTGATTTTAAAAAACAGAAAACCAGTCCATTCTGGCAAATATATAATTAAATTATACATAAAATACATATATAAAGATATAAAATAAATCTTGTTATGTTTATTTATTATCTGCTTTATGTATTATGTATACACATGCACACATTATACAGACAAAAACTGCCACAGGAATATTGTAATTTTTAAGGCAATATTAATGCATATATCCTGATGTCTTGAAATGAGTGTGTTTTCTAGGTCTGGTGAGACACAGGGTGAGGGAGATGGCTAAGGGTGACCATGGTGTCTGCTTACATCCACCTCCCCACCTTTCCTGCTCCTCTCACTCCACAGCCAGCTGCTTTTCCCTCTCACATCCATTTCATTTTATTAAAGACTCCTCTCCTGACAACTACCTTGGATATGAGGAGCTGCCAAGGGGACTGTGTGGATATAAACTGCTATTAACTGCTATTAACTCTTCTGTTCTCCACATCTGAAAATGTTTTAAATGCATGAAGTTTCTCAGTGCCACAGACACAGCAATCAACACCGAGTGCCCTGTCCCCTCCTGATGACAGATAAGCTGGTTTTACTGAGCACCCACAGCTCTTCAATGTTAATCTGACCTCTAGAAAACACAGAGAGGAGAAAAAAAAAAATCCTAACAATTACAGCCTCTTTTAAGAAAACAACTGAACAGACACTTCTACCTGTGCCTCACTTGAAATGTAGCTCAGGGAATCGGCTCTCCCACCTTTTTTGTACAACATCAGTGCCTTTAGTTGAGGTACTACAATTAGAAACTCATTAGCATGCAGGGAAACTCAGCCTCCTTGAGGTTACTTGCAAATTCCAAGGGGCCAGGCCATGCTGATTGCCTGGAGTCACGTTTTACTCTGAAACAATGATAATGAAACATCAAGCAAAACCAAAACATGACAAGGAAGGTCATCTGTGTGTTCCCAGACTGTGAGAGACTGGTCTCCCGAATCAGAAGTGTGAAATAATAGTAACTGCAGTAGAGATGTATTTATGATCGCAAGAAAAACCCCCAAACCCCAGCATTTTACCTATTTAACATGCCGGGGTTTTTGTAGGTAGCAGCAAAAGCACACATTCAGTAAACTGTTCTTTCACCATAGGAGTATTCTCAGCCACTGATTTCAGGTAGCTTATTAATCATGGATAATAGCTAATAATAACAATATAAAATTGCAATTTAAATACTATTAGCAGGCATACTGTTAGTGGAAAATGAGAACCTTTCTGAGCTCTCATTTCTGAATATTAAGGTAAGCCTCTAAGCATATATTAAATAATGCAGGACCAAAAATACAAGTGGAAGAGCTGAGTGCAGAATCCCAACTGATCTAGGAAACTGCAGAATTGCTGATAGACTGGATCCTTCTCCCATTTATACCATGGCACAGCCTAGAAAACCCGGGAAAGGACCCACTGGAGATGGACAATAAGCAAAAAAACAGCTCCAAAAACCTTCAAAGGCAACAGGTACAACCGGGTGAAAACACAATGCAAAAAAAACCTGGACAAAATAAGAGCAGGGAAATTGAAATCCAGGCCCTGTAATTCATCAGCTACATTTGCACCACTTACCATGTAATTAGGGGCAAGTTATAAACACTGGGCTGGGGTGTTTCACTTGCCTTTGGACAGGTTCTCCTGCTCCCAACAAAAGCACTCTGTGTTTAGAAACTTGGCACCCAAGTGCAGGGCACCAACCTACAATTTTTTTTTAAATCAACAAAGCGTTCAGTTCTGGGAAACTTATTTTCACTGGCCACCCTTCTACTGCTTCTAACTTGCCAAAAAAAAGTCAGATGTCAGAATATTCCAAATTCCCTAAGGTGACAAGAGGCATTTGGAGAGAATCTGTGAAAAGGTTTAGAAATCTGGCTTCATAAACCACTGAGCATTTCCAGCTCCCTTTATAACTGATTTAAAAGGAATATCCCACTGCTGATGAATGCGACTTCCCATTTATTTGGAGCACAACTTCTCTCCCCAAAAGGCTTTATGTGAAATTTTATTACCACCTCCAAAACAGAAATCCTTTTAGAGGCCCTGGAAGAAGCATCCAACATTGTTTTGGAGCTGTGCACTTATCAGCAATCCAAGGAAGCGATCCCACAAGACTTCATTCATATAAACAGCCATTCAGTGAATCTCTAATGCTGCAGCTGCACTGCTGCAAAGCTGGGGGGCTTTAAATCCAAGGAGCTGAAAGCCTCAGTTGTTAAGTCTGAGCTTTTCGAAGAGCAGAGTGTAATTATTTTTCCAACTTATCAAGACTATTCCCTAAATGCAGCGACTGTTGTGCCCCTGCATGTAAAAGACATTCCCAGTGTCCAATGGATAAATGTATTAAGAACTGCTGTTAAATTTTCTACATCAGTTAAAAAAATCACTCAAAAATACACATTTTTAACCACAGTTTCAGGAGGCACCATCATTGAAACATTAAGGTATTTAATCACATTTAGTTCAGCTGCCAATGGAATTGATATTTGCCAAGGTAAATTCATATCCAGAGAAGGAAAGGGAGCACCAATAACTTATGGCACTACTGGCAGTGAGTGGGCTTAATTCAGCACAAATTCCATGTGATTTAGGAAGGCTTTTCAGACAAGTTTTGGGCTGAGAAGACATGCACTAGAAGAAAATCCAGCACTAAAAGCCCATCCATCACAGGCACAGGAATCATCTTTTCCCAACTGACAGTGCAGTCTGGGCCCAGAACACGTATGCTCTGTGTATTCTGGGGATGATGCAGCACTGAGGACTAAAAGGATGTTTAACATGACATCCTACAGACTGCACCTGGAAGCAGCCTAGTGACAGCTTGTGTTCTCACATTCCACGTCAGGCACATCTTCAGTTGGATTTATGGCACACTGAGCTCCACGAGCTCACTCTCTTGGATTTTATTCTACCTCTAATCTATTTTAAAACAAATTAATGTATTTTTAATCTGTTGTACTTGGATTTAAACTCCAAGAGCCTTTACTGTAAATTAAACAGGCAGCTGCCCCTTATTAGATGCTTTCTAATTTTGGACCAGGGGAGAAAAAGCAATCCTCCCTTTTTTTTCACAAACAAATCAAAATTCATTCCACTCCCTATCACAAGCGTGAGGCCAAATCCGCTTTTATTTCAGATGAATGGGAAGCTGCTCTTACTGAAGAATGTGAATTTAGATTTATTTTGGACTGAGTAAGCCAGAACATTTCCTCTCCCTCTAATTGACCTGATTTTACCTTTCACTCGAGTTTCATACTGACTTCTGAGAAAGCCACACAGAGATTGACTTGGTAACAATTGGGAGAAAAATGTTAAAAATGTTTTCTGTACTCAAGAACTTCCTCAAGTCAAAAGACATGAAAATACAGAATGTGTTTAAGTTGTGTATAGACCAAACTGATCCAGAACATCAACAGATTTTCATAGTAATTAACTTATGGAAAAGATAAATGAAAAAAAACATTCACCATGGTAATTTGCTGATTAACAAATTATCCCAACAGAACAATGCCACACCCATCAAAATTATTCCAGAACTTACCTGTGCATATTCCTTCTCAATTGCAGCTCTTTTCTGACTGAATGCTCTGAAAGAAAGCAAAGAAATTCCATTAGAACATTAAGCAAAACGCTCCAAATTCAATAATTTCGTCAAAATCCATTAACACAGAGAGCAAAACTCTACAAATTCAATAGTTTACTTTAAAAGGAGCTTCTGCTAGACAGTCTGCAGAGTGAAACAGCAACAAAACAGGGAAATGGTTTGACAAGTGCACATCAGTAGCCCAGCAACGACCGTGTGTGGACTTCACATATGTGATGGCTAAATTTCCAAGTTTTATTGGGCAAACTCAGTTCCCAGGGCTACTCAGTTCCCAGGCATAAATAGCATTTCCTTCATGAAAAACTCATCAGCTTTCCAGTGGTACAGCCGAGGGGGGAATTTGGGAGCACAGAACAGGATTTGGCTTTATGTATCATTCAGACTTACTTAATTTTCTTCAGACTTATTTTGATCAGAGTTATTTTCTTTAAGTTATACCACAAACTACTCAGCTTAAGGCTACACCACAGGCAGAGAGGAAAAAAAATCTAATTATATTTAAATTAGTTACACAATAATTCTGGTGGCACGCCAATTAAAAAAAAAACACACCTCAGGAACATCCTCTAATAAAGTTAACCCAATAAAAAGGAGCTCTGGACAGGCTCCTTTTACTCCTGTCTACTCTATTTCAATCATGAAGAGTATCCACATGCTACAGCCTCAACTTCCCCAACAGGATGTAAAACAAAAGTTTAAATGCATCATGATTGTTTAAGATTCTTCCCAGACCAATGACAGCCCAAAAGATCTGGCCATATTCCAGCTCCAACAGCTGAACTTCCCAAACCCCCCTTGTGTAGCCAAGGTGGGCTCCAAGGGCTGTGTGACTCCCATATGGAACACCTCCACAGGAACAAGTGAAGCTGGCTGAAACGCCTGTGAATGAATTTCTTTTGTAAACCATTCCAAGTAGTCCAGCTAATACTATAACCCAAATCTCCTTTAAGATCTCCTGTTCCAAAATCCAATATCCCAGTCAGTTTAGCAGACACCTAGAAACCACGATATTCCTCTGAAAAGACTCCCTTTTCTTTGAGAAGCATAAAGAACTGCACAAATAACTTCAAGGCACAACTGAAATGTGTTATCAATATGGAAAAGGGAGAAGAAAACAAGCAGCAGTCTTTGGAACGTAAATCTGGGAATACTTTAGGCAAACAACGTTATTTTCCAATTCTCAGCTAAGTGCATTTCAAAACATAGAATCAGGGCTGAATTACACCAAACCTGGATATGAAGTTGTGCATTTCACCTGAGCTTTTTTCCTACCCCATTCCAACCAAATTCCTCTTAAATTAACTGCAAAACAACTGTGACAAGCAGGAAGCCTGAGATACCCCCCAAAACTTTCTACATTAGAAGATTTACACCAGAGAAGAAAACCAAAAACATTCAACCAGCCCTTGTGTAGGATTACAAAATAACATGGAAATCAAATTGACTCCCAAAACCAGATGAAATCCTGGAACCGTATGGACCGCAAGCTCCGGCAGGAAGAGAATGGATTGTAAGGCAGCACCTCCTTATGAAAAATATTTTAGTTTTAGCTTATGTTCTGCATTTTAAATGGAGAAATAGTTGGCAAGATGATGTGTCCAATATTTAAATTTGTTTTGCTGAATGAAGAGAATGGTTAAATATGGAAAGGCCGTCGGGATCGGCCGTCGGCATTCCTTGGAGCTGGTGCTCCCTGGGGCTTTGGGACTGCGCTTCCCTCCCTTGGTCCAACACAAAGCTGCTTTCACCTTGGGACAGTTCATACAGAAATCCTTCTATGACAACTACCAATGTATTACAAAACATGATGAAAGAGGAGATTGAAGTCAACACATTTCCCAGGAGAGAATTATTTTGAGCAGAGGAAAACAGAAGTCTGACTAATAAATGCATCATGGTTTCTTGACTTGGGCAGTGTGAAAACTTTGACGTGTGTACCCAGATTTTATGTGCAAAGCTGGGATAGTCTTAACCTTATTGTCCTTCAGGATGGACTTTCAAAAATCCATTCATATAAGGAAACATTTGTTTCCATGAAGTAATAAAATGTTCTCTAACTACTGGTAACGTTTTAAGACATGAATTAGTGAGTCTGCAAGAAAGCAGGAAGAACATTATTTAGGTTGGTTTTTTTTTAACTAGGGAGCATTAATACCTACTTTTACATCTTTTTCTCGAAGTAGTAAGTGCAGGGAACACCAGAACTGCACTCCCCAAAACCAGCATCTTAGTTTGTGGACAGTAATTCCTGAATATCATCTTTACACTGCCAACATTAATGCAATGCACTCAGTCCATTTGCCCCACTTTTCCTTGAGCTCTATGAGACCAGGGAATTCTAAGACAGACGGAGAAAGAAAACTTCTCTTCCTGCCATCCCCACTTTGCTAATGCCACTTTTTCTAATGCTGAGCCCTCACTGCCACTGAAAATTCCCAACCCCAAATTTCAGCCACTGCCACACATTTCAATTACCCATATCAATTTAAGGCAACAGATGCTATGAAATATTGAGGTATCTTTTTATATTCCCATTGTGGAAGAGCGTAACAGTGTGAGTTAAGGAGTCAGGTCAGTGGAGAATCATATTTCATTAAGTTTTCCTACAGGGAAACAGGAGAAACAGATGGGCTTAATTATTTCATGGATGTCCACTTGGGCTGGAAATGTGTAAAGCTTACACCTTCATGAAAAATCAATACAAGAACATTAAAATATACATTAGAGTTTCATAAGACGATGTCACATCTGCCAATATTGTACAGTTGTACAAATGTGAAGATCAAAGTCGCAGCTTGCACAGCAGAAAGTTAAACCCAGTGACACCCTGAAAACCAGAAAGTGATTTAGTCGTTGGATAAAAATTTAATTCCATGCAGAGCTATGCACAAATGTAAACACACGCTTCATGTGCAGGGCTCTTGAATAAAAGAAGAGGCTAAATTTGCACCAGTGAATGCATTTCTATTCAAAGGCTGAGAAACACAACAATGAACCAGGCAGTGCCTGAATCCCATTTGGAACAACTTCTCGTGTTGATGAAGATAATGATCAAAACCCCAAGGTATTAACTGGAAAATTCATACAGCTCACCTGACACCAGCAGTTTGTGTTTGTGGGTTTTCTGGCTATGAACATTCAGACAAATTGTTTGGAAAATTTAATGAAATTTTTAAATCCTTACAATTAACACAAAGCCTCAGAAAATGGATAAACTAGTATCACATCCAAAACATCCAAAAACATGAGGCTAAAGAAACACACCTTTTTAACACACCTTGACCTGAAATTTATTCACCCCATCAAAAATTCCTGATGTAAATCATCCTGAGAATTGTAGAGCACATTGCAGCTGGATTAAACCTGACTCAATCCACCAACACTCAAGAAGATGAATCAGTGAATTTTGAAATACCCAAAAATTTCCAGATTCCCAGAAAGTAGATCAAGGATAATTCCTGACAGCTAGAACACACCAGTGGAAAATTATGACTTTACAACTTGTGCTTATAAAGCACTATGGGAGCACACACACTCAGTGTGCAATCATGTCCAAAGTAATACTATCCTGATTTTTTTTTAGTATACACTCACTCCAAAATTTTCCATTAAAAACATAAAAAGATAGCTTTCATAAAAAAAAAAAAAAAAAAAAAAAAAAAAAAAAAAAAAAAAAAAAAAAAAAAGGAACAGAGGAGCAGCTGGTTTTTTCCCAGTGACAAAAACCACTCCATCAGCTTGAATCAACCCCAAATATTGTTGAATTTCTTTGTATTTACTCTTTCTTTTTAAACCATTGCAGGCTTTAAGTGGTTTTGAATGGTTTTTAGTGGGGCAAAGGGAATAAATAAGCATATTGCATTACTGCTGGCAGGATAAAGATGCTATTTAGGAATTACTCTCTACAAATCACTCCTGACCAACCTCTTTAACAGTGAAGATGTGCAGTGAAGTGTCTCTGTCCAGGATGGCATCGAAATTCCAGCCTGGAGTCCAAGCCTGGCCTGCTGCTCAAGGCTGGAATGCTCCCGAATTTGGCATTTGCCTCTGTTGACCTTCCAGAGGTTCCTGCCAGCCCCTGTCACTCACAGCCCAAGGTCACCCTGGACATGGCCCTGCCTCCAGCCTATCCAAGTTCTCCCCAATTTAACAGGCTCTTCCAGCTTGCCAAAAGCCCCATCCCACCATCCAGCTTGGGACAGAAGTCATGGAGCAGCACCGATCCTTGGACCTCTGAGGGACTCCCAGCTGCCAGCTGCACTTGGCACTGCTCCCCACCACTTACATTTGGGAAGCCCAGCCAATTTTCCACCCAGCTATCAGTCCACGTGTCCCTAGGGTGCTGTAAAGGTGCTACAGAACTGTGTCAAAGGTCTCACCGAAGCCACCACGTACAACACATGCACTGCCAGCTTTCCCAAAAGGCAATCAAGCACCTTCTGCCCTTGGAAGTTCGTGCTGGATGCTCCAAATCGCTTTTGTGCCCCTTCAGGGAATGGAAAAGAAGCCCCAAAAATGGTTTCCAGGAGGTTTTGCTGCGTCATTTTCCCAGGAATTAAGAAAAAGATGAGCAGCTGCTGTTCCCCAGATCCTTCTTCCAGTGGTCTTTGAAAATGGGTCCAGCATTTGCCTTTCTGCAGCCATCAGGAAGCGCTCCCGACTGCCAGGACCTTTCCAAGGTGACAGAGAACTATCCCACTGCACCTCTGGAGTCCCAGCCAGCTCAAAGTCCTGCAGCTGCACCTGCCATGTCCAGCTCCATGGGACAGGTCACAGCTCACAGTGCTGGGCTTGGCTGGGATGGGGTTAATTTTTGCACAGTAGCTGGGATGGGGCTGTGCCTGGGATTTGTGCTGAGAACACAAAGTTCCGGGCCCAGATAACTCAGGGATGTTCCCATTACTGCTGAGCAGTGCTTACACAGCTCTAAGCCTTTCCTGCTCCTCACACCACAGAATGGTTTGCATTGGGAGGGAGTTTAATAATAATTTTGTTCCACCCCCTGCCATGGACAGACACCTTCCATTATCTCAGGCTGTTCCAAGCCTAGTCCAGCCTGGCCTTGGACACTTCCAGGGATGCAGGGGCAGCCACAGCTTCTCTGGGAAATCTGCTCCCATTTGTGAGTAGGCTGTGAGTAAGAAACTGGGAGGGGACCCAGTCAGGACAGCTGACCCCAGTTGACCCCAGATCACACAGCATTGTGCTCAGCAATAAAAGATGGGAAGAAGAAGGAAGAAGGGATGTTCAAAATGAAGGAATTTGTCTTGCCAAGTCATAGAATCAATAATGTTGGAAAAAACCTCAAGGGATCATTCAGTCCAAGCTGTGCCCAATCCCCACCTTGTCACCAGCCCAGAGCAGTGAGTGTCATGTCCAGTCCTTCCATGGACACTTCCAGGGATGGGGACTCCAAACCTCCCTGGGCAGCTCCTTGCAATGCTTGACAATCATCTCCATGAAGAAATTCCTGCTGATGTCCAACCTGACTCTTCCCTGACACAGCCTGAGGCTGTTCCCTCGCCTCCTGTCAGGGAGTTGTGCAGAGCCACAAGGTCCCCCCTGAGCCTCCTTTTCTCCAGGCTGAGCCCCCTTCCCAGCTCCCTCAGATTCTCCTGGTGTTCAAGCCCCTTCCCCAGATTTCCTCCATGACACTGAATTAAAATATCCTTTGGAAGGACGGCTCCCACTACAAAATCCAAAGGGGAGCAATCCTGAAATACTTGGGAGGAGGGAATGGGTCAAAACGTTCCCTTGAAGGAAAAACAAGGTTTTCTTAAGAAATGCCAACATCCTTGTTTGGTTTAATTCAGTACTTTTATGTGGATGCCTCCTCCCACTTTCCCCCAGCAACACGAAAAATGCACCACCATAAATGAATAGTGTACAATCAAACAACTGCTGTTACCTGGTTTTTAATTTAAGGACAGGTGTGTCACTAACAAAGGCACCACCGAATCCCAAATACTCCAGCCAACATAAATCATCCCCGTGGCTCCGTTCAGGGCAGAGGTTGGCAATAAATGCTGAGATAAGATAACACAGCAGCAGCTGCATGGCTGATGAGGGACTCCAGGAACACCCCTGTATGCAGGGACACACTACATTAATATTCCCTCCCCGTGTCCAGCAGAGACAAAGACAACATACCTGGAGCAATAATGAATCTACAGAAATTATTCATCACGACAAGACTCTCAAATGCTGCGTGTAATAAGCTCCTCTTCATGGTTTTTCTCTTTACTAAACAGAATTACCACTACAGAAATGTTTTAGAAGATTTGCATAAAATGCCGAGCATCTGAAGTGTAAATTATTTTTCAGAACACCACTATTTCTGAAGTTATCTGTACACAGGCTGCAGAAAGCACAGCAGAGCAACAACCAGGTTATTAAAATTTGGACCATACTTCACAGAATCCCACAATGGTTATGGTCAGAGGGGACCTTACAGAACATCCCATTCCCTACCCTGCCATGGGCAGGGACCCATTCCATTATCCCAGGTTGCTCCAAGTGCTGTCCATCCTGGTCTTGGACACTTCCAGGATCCAGGGGCAGCCACAGCTTCTCTGGGCACCCTGTGCCAGGGCTTCCCCACCCTCACAGGGAAAAACCTGCTCTTAATACCTTCCTGCTAATATCTAATCTAAACCTACTTTTATTTTAGCCCAAATCCATTCCTCTTGTCCACCTTGTCACAAAGTACCCAAGACTCCTAATTCAGAGATTTTTTGTAGACTGGCTTTCCCTTTTCCCAGCAAAACTCCTCCAACATTGATCACTGAACACCACTAATGGTATTTTTTACTTACACATCAAAAAATTCACCTCAGACAAAGTGCGGCAAGTGAAGTTTCACCTTAATTACATCATGTAAAAGAATTCATTCCTTTATTACAACTCTCTGTACTGTCAGATCACCACGAAATCCCCAGGGAATCCCGGTGCCTCCAATCACTTTCTGGCTAATTGTATTGGATTTAAATATCCCCAAATTACAGTAAAACCAGTGCTGACTCTAAAAGCTGATCTCATGCCTTGGTCTTGCAAAAATGCAGATGAAGAAATTAAGAATCTGTAGGCAAGGAGAATGTCACTTCCATTTCACTTTAGACCACTTGCACAGAACACTTTAGGTTCCTTTTTCAGCCACTGCAAGAAAAAATATCTCCAGAGGTCACATTACAGCAAATCACAGCCTTTATGTTTGATTTTAAAAATAACAAACTCTCTTTTGTTCAATGGTTTTATATCATATGAATGAAACAGATCCGTTCCTAGAAAGATAACTCTTTTATATGCATGCTGTCACCTCCCAGTTTTATGCTATTGCTTAGAAATAGGCACTTCAGTTACACCTTTATCAAGGAGCAGAAGTTCCACGTCAGGTTCAAATATCAGCACTGTCACTATTGCCTCTCCTGCTGAAGACTTTGCACCACCTATTAAATAAACTCCACAGGAAGTTACTGTACTGTGTTGGGTATTTAACAGCACTGTTCAAACACCATTTTGCTGCTTGGATTTTGGGCTGGCTTTATTTGCCTGGTCTGCAGTTAAACTTGCTATCTCCCACATTGCATCACATCCATGCCCTTCAGCACAGAGATACATCCATGGAATTCTTCCCTCAGGTCTTGGTGATGAACATATTTCTACATCAGAGCATTACCTTGCTCTTCTCTCCAAATTACATGTTAAGGTTTTCCTAGACAGCAGTAAAGGGAAAGATTTCCCTGGAAAAGGTTGAGTGGGGGAAATAAAACTGCTGAGTACTGCAGACCCTTCCCTAGAGCCCATCACTAGGGCTGCCTCAGAAAATGTCCTGCTGCTCCCATTCCCAGAGCATCCCTCCTTCCACTCCTCGAGTCCCTGCCCAGCTGGAGGTGTCACTGATACTGTCCTTGAGCAGCCAAGCAAAGCTGTCATGCTCCTCCCTTGCTGCCCACCGACCTGCTCAGCTCCTGCTGAAATTCCTGACCTTCCCACACAATGGGATGGGCTGCTCCTTAGCTCTCTGGAAGCCCTCCTTAGGAAAACTAAGCTGAACCCATCACTCCTGGCTGCTTCCCAGGAGACTCTGCCCACCAGCTGCGTTAAGGAGCTGAATCCTGCTCCCATGACGGCGCGTCTCCAGGTCCTGAAGGCAATCTGTGGTCACAGAAGCCCAAGCCACCACCAGTCTGGACAGGATTCCGAACACCAGCCTCCCCTCCCACGGCAAGTACGGACAACGTGGAGTTCTCACACCACAAACATCCCAACGCGGTGCAAACGTGGCCTCCAGGCCAAGATTTTTAACAAGAAGGTTGCAGGGCAGGCCAAGGTCCCACCAGCTGTGAAAGCACACGAGGCAGCAGAACAAACTCAAAACCACCCTGGCGAGGTCACCCACAGCCTAAATTTTTGCCCACAAAGAAGTTCTCTGACCCAGCATGAGAAGCCAGTGACATTTCCTGCTTGTGGATCCACTTGAGGTCTGCCTGATCTCAGCAGACGTGAGAAGGGCACCTTCACAACTCCTGAAGTACAAATATTTGTAACATCAGGAAACTCTGTGCTTGCTGAGTCAAGGAATTCAGCTCTCCTTCCTGCAGCTCGCTGGCAAGTCAGCCCTCGCTTTCTGCTTACCTCAGTGCACTGTTCCAGTTCTCTGGCAAGCACAAAAGAAATAAAAAGTGGCCTTTTTTTAAACTTGACTTTAATGTACATACTCTGTACTGTCTCCTCTTTAGTCTTAAAATAGTTCTTCCAAAGAGAGCTTCATAAATTCCTGCAGAAAGGGAGTTACTGGCAGTTCAAACATCCTGTACCACAGCAGAGTTCTCTCCTCCACAAATTCATTTCTACGATGCATCTCACGATTTTCTAACAGTTCTTCCCCGAGCAAACAGGAGCTACAATATCCACCCCATCCCTTTTATTGCCAAGCACACAGTAATCCCTTGTTGATTCAGCTACTACAGAACATTTTACCACCCTGAGGAGCACTGCTCTGTCCCTCTGCTACACAGAGGACTTACAGTAACTCACAACTGCACTGGATTCTGTATCTGACCTGCAATTAGAAGCCTGCTCATCTCACACCTAAAACTAATCAGCTGGGACAGCTTTGCTACCATTTGTCCTTTGGAATGTTTACCCTTTAAATCTCCACTGATCCTCAACTAAGCTAAAAGTACACGGAAGGAAAATTCTCCTCAATGTAAACAGAGGTACTAAAGCCGAAAATATTTCAAACAATATTTCAATGTATCAGGATATAGCAAGCTATAATAATCAAGGACTCAAAGCTGGACATAGTATCTTTGTAACAAAAGCAGTCTCCTGCCTAAATCACACCCAGTTTTCAGTACCTGGATCATCCTCCTGCCATCCCCTCAAGCAACTGCAGTCACTACTGTTCTAACCCCACTCAACTCAAAGGAGTAATAACTCTGCCTTCCATGCCCACAGAGAGCAGATAAATGAGCTCCTGCTTTGAGAAACAAAAGCCAGAAAACCTAACTTTGAACGTCTTGACTCCACAAGTTCTCACACACAGAATGGCCCAGGTGGGCGAAGACCTTGATGATCATCGTGACCAACCATGAAGGATTTCCCAACGTTACAAAATGTCCCTTCCTAAAAGCCCATTCCTATTTTCAAGGGAGCACTGCTTACTCAAAGTACTCACAGTAGTTTAACTGATGCACTTCAAACCTGAAACTTCCCCACACAATGTGTAATAAAGTCAGTTTTTAGCAGGACATTTAGAGGTTAATCACAACTGGTACAGGCCAATTTTAAGTGCTCTTTACATTATCCAGAACATACATAACATATCTTGGCAATGTTTCTAACTGAAGCTTTTCAATGTTCAGTAGAATTCATTTGATTTAAACGAAAAAAATATTAACACATATGCAAAATTCTTGGTTTGAAAGTACCCACAAGCAAATTGGCCCTTATATGGGAGATAGTTCTGATTTTTATCAGCACAAGCTCCCAGTTAATGAGAAATGTCTCCTTTATAGATCTACCAAAAACAGCAAAGCAGCTTTTTTTTCCCAAATGCATTTGTGAGCTACGATTTTATTCATGCTTTTAAATGTTCTAAGCCACACAACCTATGATAAACCATGAAATATCTTTACCTCGTGCCTGAACAGTGCCCCTGTAGCAATGCACAGAGAAAAAAATTCCAGACAACATTCACTAGCGAGCAATGTGCTCCCCATAAATCATGTTACTGTACAGTTTGGGATTAGGATGAGTTGCCACTAGCAACAGAGCCAAAAAAATCAATTCTGTCACTATATATAGAGAATTCTTGCAACCTCAAACGTAGCCAGTGTTTTCAGCAATTTGTCTCAGAGAAGTATTAGCAGTCCAGCATGTGATCAGAGGAACATGACACCCAGACACAAAACAACAATGCTAAAACAATAGTTTTTCCTTCAGTAGAATAAAAAAAGAAAAAAGAACCCTCAGAAAGCTGCTGGTGAGTGTGAGCATTTCATTCAGCCTTTTCAAAATAAAAGCGTGCCCTCTTTATAGCATTAACATTCACAACAAATACAAGGATTGGTTTCAGAGCTTAAGTGTATTTAAAATGATCATTAAGGAGTTTTTGTTTTAAAATGGGAAACTAAGCAAACATTAGGGGGAAACACAATTTAGATAAATACAAGGGTACTTTTCTATAGTTTCTCCAAATTCTCCTGATTCATCATATCCAAGGCATTTCCCTTTCAGAAAAAAAAACAACCTAGGATGTTATAATTCAGACTGTCTACCAGGAGCTTTTAGAAAACAGGGATATGAGGAGTTTCTTTGATCCCCATTTGCTTAACAGCAAGAAGCCAAGACACATTTCATCATTCATGCTTCTCATTTCATCCTGGATCTGCAAAAGGTTTTGCAGCAGGCAACAACCACCTTGGAGTTCTTACTTTACTCATCTGTCACATTTTAGGAATCTTGACAGTGCCACCCAGGTTTATTACAAAGACTTCTCTCCTTTCTTTTCCTACAGTCTTAATATGAGCACTTCAATTTTAAATGATGCCCTTCACAAGGTCTCATTGTCACTAACACTGACGTAAGTCAATTTCTGTATTTTAATGGATTCCACAGACAATAATAATTACTATAATGGTTTTTTCCTCAAAGCACAATTGCCCTGCTTTAGAAGAGTACAGTAGACGTACTGTTATTTTTGAAGTCAGGAAAATGTAACAGCTCATTGAAAACATGCGGCACAATTTCCAAAATCTATCTGTAGGTATACATCAGAATCACAAAATCATTTAGGTTGGAAAAGACCTCTGAGACCATTGAGTCCAAGTTTTGACTGATCACTACCTTGGCACCACTGAGTGCCATGTCCAGTCATTCCCTGAACACGAATATTCCTTATAAACTTTTTCTCAAAAGGAAAAATTTCAGTCCATTGCCAGCCAAAAAAAAAAAAAAAAAAAGGTACAGAAAAGATATTTAAAAGGGGTCAAGTCATCCTGTCTTCTTGCTACTGACAAGAATATTGATCTTGCTTACTACTGGCAGCACCACTGCCTGCTCCAAACAAATACAGGAGTATAATGCAGTTAAAACCAATTTCCCTGAGCTCCAGTAAAACCAGGACAGGGCTGTTAATAAATGTCTGGTATAGAATCACAGACTCACAGCATGGTTTGGGTTGGGAAGGGATTTGAAAGACCATCAGTCTCACCCTGCCATGGGCAGGGACACCTTCCACTATCCCAGGCTACTCCAAGCCCTGTCCAGCCTGGCCTTGGACACTCCCAGGGATCCAGGGGCAGCCACAGCCCCTCTGGGCACCCTCACAGGGAAGAACTTGCCTCCCAAAACCCAACTAACCCTGCTCTTTAGCAGTCTGAAATCATGCCCCTTGTCCTGGCATTCCATGCCACTGTCTCAGGCCCCTCTCCATCTTTCTTACGGGCTCCTTTCAAGTCCTGGAAGGGGCAATTAGGTCAACCCAAAGCTTCTCTTTTCCAGGCTGAACAATCCCAATTCTCCCAGCCTTTCTCTCTGGGCTGCCAGTTCAGCAGCACAGCTGGGTGCAGAGAAGGCAAAAGGCATTTCAAACATCCAGCGAGCTGTGTCAACAAAAGGGCCCAGCCCTTCTCTAGCACAGTATTGAGCTAACCTGCTAAATTTAGAACAAAAAAAATTACAACTGACAAACTCCTCCAGCAGAGAGATCCATTTGCTCCCTGAGAATCAAGAAGTGTTTGGATGCCTGGAGAGATGAGGTCTTGGTTCTTAACTGGACAACAGCTCTGCACTGCTCCTCCACCAGAAGGACTTGGCAGTCAGCGAGCAGACAACATCAAAGCACCCCCACCAACTCAAAGAACTTCTCAGGGCAGATCAAAGCTCGAGGCACTTCATAACCCGGGCCCGGGGTGTTCCAAACACCACCCCAAACTCGGGAACAAAGAGCGCTGTGACGGCCGCATTCCTGAGGCACAGCAGAGCCCCGCAGGAACAGCAAACCTTGGCTGCAGGACACACGAGTCACAAGTCCAAGTCTCCCCAGGAAATCGGGAATAACAACACGGCCACACTTGGCTTCAGGGAAAAGCAACGTACCTTCACTCCTCCTTGCACTGCCCTTTGTTAGCATGGAAAGGAGGAGAGCAGCCCCTTACCGAAAGAAGAAAAAGCACACGGGAAGCACGTGCACAAAGAATTAAAGGGCATTTTTATCAGCGACACATTAAAGGATGGTTAAAGTCTTTAAGCAGGTTTTTTATATTATTTCTTGAGTACCAAATGCCCAACTGACAGAGGATTCAACTCCTCTGGCATTAGGGATCAAGTTCAGCCACTTTTCACCAACAAAAGGCAGACTGCTAAACCAACTTCAACCATCCTTTGGATACTACAATCAAAATTCTGCATATTTCCAAATTAAAAACTCCTGTAACCACAAAGATTACATTCACCTCCTCAGCAGAAAAGCCTAAGCTTCAAATGCTTAGAAAAGCTAGAATATAGGGCCTTCTTTGTTTTCTACACAGCTGATTAGCTCATAGCAATTAACTACAATCTGCTTTAACATCAATTAATACAAATATGGACTAACAAAGTCTAGAAAATTTTTTTTGCATTTTTAATCTATTTGAACATAATGCACATCATCCAAGCTCTGCATACATTCAGGCAAATCAGAAGGTTTTAGGCAGATGCTTCCTTGAAAGCCTGTGCATCACAGGGGAAAAAAAATGAGATTCCCAAAGAGAACTATTGCACTTCCCAAGCTTTCCCAAGTCCTCCCAAGTCTGCCACTATTTATAGTGATCGAGAGACTCAACACCTCCTACACTGTTATAGCTCTGAGCTTTTGCTTTGATTTGAAACACACAGAAAAGAACTAAGAAGGAGGTACAAACCAGTCCTACTGCAACTGCAGAAATTACTTTCCTCTCATCTCTTTTCTATTATTGGGTGGGAAATGTGGGATACAAGGAATAGCTGCAACACCCACTAGCAATCCAAAGACACAAGTTGTAAAAGTCCCAAAAGTACTAATCTTTGCTACACAGAGAACTGATGTTCTTTTAACTGCAAGGAAAAGATGAGATTTCCTCAGAGAGGAAATCAAATCATGAGCCTTGAATCTTTTGGTCCCAAATTCTCACATTTTAGAAAGAGAGCATCAGTCTCTGGAACTACCTCCCAAGAGATGCATAGAGTCCCCATTGTGGAGGCTCTCAAGATACAGATGTGGGGTAACTTCATCCAGGCTCCCTTTGCCTTGTGGGGCTGGATGATGTGGTCTTTTGAGGTGTGTCCTGGAGGCTAAGCTACTTAAGTTTACCACCTTAAACCTCAGGAGCTGGTTCAATGAAGTTATTGAGATTCAAAGGTTTGGGCTTTCCTGTGATTCACGTAGAAAAAAAACCAAACCAACACCCTTGTGATTTTTCTCTCTTCCTCTCTCCAAATCACACAACCATGGAATGGTCTGGCTTGGAAGTGACCTCTGGAGACCCCCAGTCCAGCCCCTGGCCAAAGCATGATCACCCAGAGCAGTTTTGAATAAGCCCAGGGAAGGAGATTGCAGAACCTCTCTGAGCAGCCTCCTCCATGTGCCCTGTCACCACACTGTTTTTTTTCCTCATATTCAAGGGGAACTTCCTGCATTCCAGTTTGTGCCCGTTGCCCCTTGTCCTGTCACTGGAAAGAGTCTGGCCGCATCCTCTTGGCACCTGGCCTGAAAATATTTGTATGCATTGATAAGATCCTCTCTCAGCTGTCTGTTCTGGAGGCTGAACAGCCCAGTTCCCTCAGCCTTTCCCCATAAGTGAGGTGCTCCTGTCCCTCATCATCTTTGTAGCCTCCACCGGATTCTCTCCAGTCATTCCCTGTCCTCTCCTCACACAACTCTGGCTGAACAGAGTTGAGAAGAACAGAGGAAGAATGAGAAGACAAAGAGGAAATTGAAAAGCAGGACCTCTTTCTTAATCAGGTGTTACCAGGCAGTGATAAGTACTTGTCCTCTTAGCCAGCTCAGATCACAGAGAGATAATTAGAAACAATCACACAAAATCAATTAACATGAAAGAAAACTTCATAAACAACAAGCACATTAAAATAACATGGGAAGCCACTGCCATCTACACCCTTTCTCACCGGTGGCAACACAGCTGAAAATGAGCAAAGCACATTTAGAGATAAGACAGGCTAAAACCAGGCTGGGAACACACCAGGACTATGAAAAGCAGCTGCTAGAAATCAAAACACCGTAACACTGCCTATTACTGAGCTTCTGAATATTCTTTTTCATTCACAAGGCAACCTAGCCTGTCTTTTCTGCCTCTGCCTGGCTTTAGGATGGGAAGACAATGATTTTCAGGTCGAACATTAACAGAAATTCAGCAGCCTAACACATGGCAATGTTTCAAGATAGAAATTCTCAATTATGTCAAGAGATTACAATTCCTTTACTCCCTGCTGAAAGACTGAAAAATAGGGGTCAATTTCACTTCATTTTTCAAGAACTTCAGCCCCTCGTCTCTGTCACTCTCAAGCCCTGAAATAAAAGCAAAGTAATTTCACCTTTTATACAATTAAGTGATTTCTCAAATTTCCAGTTTGCAGACGATGCCAAGCTGAGCAGTGCAGTTGACACAACGGAACGACGAGGCCATCCAGAGGGTAGGATTAAATGGGATACTGGGAAGGAATTGTTCCCTGGGAGGGTGGGGAAGCCCTAGCACAGGGTGCCCAGAGAAGCTGTGGCTGCCCCTGGATCCCTGGAAGTGTCCAAGACCAGGCTGGACAGGGCTTGGAGCAACCTGGGACAGTGGAAGTGTCCCTGCCCATGGCAGGGGGTGGCACTGGATGAGCTTGAACACCCCACTCCCCTCCAAAACTATTCTACAAATCTATGATTCATTCAAAGATCCTTAAAGGTACTTGTGATCTGAGCTCATCTCAGATTATCATACCCTCAAGAAAAATTGTGGCTTGCTCAGTTTTTTTGCCTTTTTTTTTTTTTCTCCTTCAAAAATGCAAACAGAGCATAGCAGAGCCCCCTCAAAAAAATCTTATTTATGCTCAGGATTGTATGTATTTAAACATGGCCATAAGTGCCAACATTTTCCCCACTAACATTGGATTGCATCTGGCTAGAAGTAACTATACTTAGTGGCTTTACCACCATAAATCTTCGAAAGTCTTCTGCATGGCTGAGCTCTGCTCATAAAATTAGACACCAGCGCGTTTTGTCTGTCTCATTAAAAGGATGTTTGGTGGAGCCGGCGCAGGAGGAGAGAGGAGTGTGTGAACAACCTTCTCAGAGCCACTGGGGACTGGCCCAAACTGTTCTCACAGTGGCACAAAGAAAGGAACGCTTAAAATAACTCCAAAGGCTCTTAGAGGGAACGTCTCCAAAGGTTAGGAATAATTTTAAAAGTCTGAGAATGGAATCTCCATGCTTACAGTAGCACGCAGGGAGGGGGAAAAAAAAGCTAGATTTCAACAGATTATTTTTTTAGTTACTCTCTTTCCTCAGGTTTCAATTGGAAATATTCCATTTGCTTCCTAAATAAACACAACTCAAGACTTACAACCATTAATTCAATACTTTCCCTCTCTTTCCTCAAGTTTTAATTGGAAATATTGTACTTGCTCCACAAATAAACACAACCCAACGCTTACAAGCCAATAACAAGCCCCCAACTTAATATATTTCTACCGTGCATTTTGGAAAAATGTTATTAAAATTTTAAAATATACTATAAAAACCAGTCAGAAAAACACCACATTGAGCCATTATAAACCATTTTATACTGCAAACATTTGACCAGAGCGCCTCAGGTTTGATAAGGTTTTAACGTTCTTTCAACATTTTTATACATTTAAAAGTATAAATGCAGAACACCTTTTCTGTGTTCTTTCATATGCAGAAAGCAATCAAGATGATTAAACAAGGTCATTGATTTTACTAAGAAAAAAAAAAATCAGATGCATATTCATCAGAAAACCAAATTCACCACGTGTAAGATAAGATATTAGTCGGGTCAAAAGTTCACTGGGAGCAGGAGAGGCTGATCTCAAGGACCAGCTGGGAACGTCAAGAAAAGTAAGGACACCAAGTTCTCTGCAGCCAAGATAACCATGGTACATCGGCCCTTTTCTGGGAAAAAAACCAACAAAGCAAACCCTCAGCTTCTCTTTTTACCTCTGCCCCCCCTACAAGGAATATTTACATGGTGCAGGATTTGGTAATCCCATTCCCATCGTTTCTCAGGATGCCAGCATTGAAAAGGTCTCCTGATGGGATACTGGCAAAGGCAGCAACACCTGCAAAATGAACCTTCTGGCACCAAACTAAACAGTACAAAAGGTGGAAGCTGGATACTGGGACAAGGCTCTTCCCACACAGGGTGGTCAGGCACTGAAGAGGCTCCCCAGGGAATGGTGACAGCACCAAGCCTGACTTCAAGAAGCCTTTGGACAATGCCCTCAGGCACAGGGCGGGTGTTTTGTGCAGGGCCAGGAGTTGGACTGGATGATCCTGATGGGCCCATTCCATCAGGATATTCCATGACTCTGTGACAGCACATCACCACAGGAAATCAGGCCAGGCCACACTGATTGTGCCTGGAATGGGAAGAATGCTTTTCCTCTTTCCAACACAGTGAGGTTTGTGGGATGTCCCCAACGCCTTCAATTCCCTGACACATAGGGGTTTCCAATAAGAGCTGGGATGAAAAGCCTTGAGGGAAAGCCTTCACCACAGAAGTGATGTGATGAAGAAGAAAGAAAAGCCAAGAAGCACCTTGAGTTTGAACAAGTGGATCAAAGGAAGAGCTTTTTTTTTTCCTTTAGAACTACCCTGGGCCATAAATTTTAATAAAATACATTGCAATTGTCCCCATAAAAATCAGTACCAAAGGCAGCTTTACAGGACTTCATGGCAGCTGCTGGTTTCCCAAAGCTCTGCCAAGTAACATGATGGTGAAAAACAAGAGTTAGGTCCAGGAAAAGCCATGCTTGAATAAAATTCAGGGGAAAAAAAAAAATCAAACCCACACGACTTTCTGCAAACTAAAGGCTTCGTTCTTAAAAACAGGGCACAAGTCAAAAGTGAAAATGCAACTTTTGGCAAGGAGCTGTACTCAGAACTCAAATCTTCTTGTTATGTCTTAGAAGACAAACTAACACCACAGCTTAACAGAACAAGCCCAGGTTCTCCTGAAAGACTTTAAAAATCAAACTTACAAAGCGTGTGTTGGAATTGCTCTAAGAAAAAAAAAAAAAAAAAAGCTCATTCAAATGCAAACCTCAGAGAAAAAAAAAAGAGAAAAAAAAAAGAATCTTCATTCTGATGTGAAAAATGGTTTGTTGGGTATTTTTTACACTATTAGTTCTGCTACAAAAAAGCAAACAAAAGAAAAGTCATCTTTTGATTATTTAACTTTCATCAGTTGAAAGGTACTCAGAAATACTAAACCAGGAGATCCATTAATTTTTGTATGTCAGGCATAAAAAAAGAAGGAATGTTGTCCATTTCTCAATTCCACTGTGCCAGGACAGGCCTGAATCATTACACTGTGGCCATGTTTATACTAAAACTCTTCTCTTTTTTTTGCTCAGAACTTGGATTTCCACACCCAGTAGGCAACAGCTTTTTTTAAAGCACATTCCAAGCTTCCCTCAAACAGTTCCAGTCAAAACATCACCAGATTTTAATACCGTCAAGAATGTGAGCATCTCATTAAAGCCCTGCCTAATTATAGGTAACGTGCCCAGACCACAGATTCTATGGTATCTTTATATGGAATATTATTCAGAAGTAACTGCACCAACTTTTCTCAAAAATTCTGAAATTTCTGCTTATTTAGTGTTACAGTAAAAGACTGTGTGTCCTCAACTAATTAGCAGAGCCTGGGGAAAAAAAAATGGAAGTACAAAATAAAGTCACAATCATCACTAGTGGTGAGAAAGATCAACCCAGGAGAAAAGAAATGTCATCAGCTCGTAAGAAAATTGAAAGTTTTAAAGAAATAAATATTCCAGTCACACAAAGGAAAGCTTCGAGTGTGAATCAAACCCTGAAAAAAATAACATTTTGCACATTGCTTTTGGGAATTTTTCTGATTCTTCTGCTGCTTTCCACTTTGGCGGGTTGCAGCTTTCAGAACCTGTAAGCACAGCAAACCACTCTGCTCCTACTGAAATAAAGCCCCAAACACCAGAGGCAAGAATTGCATCTGCTGAATGCAGGGGATGACCTTGAAGGAAAAAGGAAGGACACATTTCTCAGCAGGATGAAGGGAAAAAAGAGATGGACCTGCTTGTGGAGAGATGAATTTTTTAAAAAGAGGCTTTATCAGACACCAACTAGCCAGAGGCAAACATGCTCTGGAGTCCAGGTTCAGGAATATTCAAATAAATTGCACTCCCTGCAGCTGGAGACTGGAAAGAATAGGAAGGAAGGTAAACTCCTCACCACCACCGTGCCTGGGGGCAGGAAAAGCAGAGATTTCTCCAAATTATTCACAATCTCTTATGGAATTCTAACACATATGGCTACACACATGTAAATACATATTATTTTACAGCTTTTTTCTCCATCTGCTCCTCCTTCCACAGCTCCACAAGGCTCTTCCTTAACACAGAATCTTTTAAGGGATCTTGTAGATTTGCTGTATTTAAAACTGGAACTGCTGCTGGTCTCTACTGCAGACTCAGCCCCAGCTGCCATAAACCTTATCAGGAACCTGCCAACACAGTCAGCCAGATTCCAGGAGCACAAATTCCACCAGGGAGTACAAAGTATATCCAACAGCAAGAGCTTCCATGGAGCATAATTGAGCACAGAAAATGACATGTTAAAACGAGCAGGAACTGGCTGGCTACAGATGTAAATTCATTCATACTTTTACTTTCTTTTTTTAAATATCTGTGCCGCTCGCCCTGGCTTGTTATGACAGGCTGAGGCATTGAAGGAGTTCCCAGTCCTCATCCTGGGCACAGAAACACAAATCCTGCCCTGGAATTACTGCTTCCCTCACTACCTGCAGGAGGGACAGCCCTGCAGCAGCATCCAAGACAGGGAAGGGCTCAGATTGGTAAGGCAGAGCCACAAGATCTCCTCACTTGGCTTAACACATCTTCAGTGGCTCTGCTGAACATTAAACAGGAAAGAATCTCAGGAATAGAGAACTAATTAAAATTCACAAGGTCAGAACTGGATAAATGGAGGAGATGAAGCACCTGGGAGGAAAAAAAACAACAAAAAAAGAAGTTGACAAATCAGAAGGGAGAAGGAATCATCAGAAGGCAGAGCTTTGGAGGAGAGGATGGAAGATAGAAAATCCCAGAAATCACAGAATATTTTGAGCTGGAAGGGACCCACAGGGACACCCCACAAAGTAAGGCAGCAGCAGGAGAAAGGTAAATGACACAGAGAAATGCAGCTTTATCAAAAAGAAAATGTCAGGAGGCAGAAACCACAAGGACAGAAGAGGGAAGGAAAAAGAAGGAAGTATTTGTAAATAGATACACATCCCTATCAGGAGCAGAAGTAGATTGTAAGCCTGTCTTTTTGGCAATTCCTTTTAAACTATGAATGCAAAAAAAAAAAAAAAAAAAACCCGAAAAAAATTAAATTCAGCAGCCAACAAATGAAAGGACTGTATTATTACTCCATCTCAGTCAGAAATCAGGCAATCTTTACATCTCATTTCAAACGACTTAAAAGGATGAAGCAACGTAGATCAACACATCCAGACAGCCCAAACGAGTTAAGACTTAAATAAGGTGAATTTTCCAGAGCTATAGCTCACAAAGCAGCAGCTGTGCCTTCTACAGGGGCATCAGGCTGGGCTTACACACAGTGACTTTAAACCCGTGTGAACCTGGGCTGCTGCTGAGCAGCTTTGCTCTCCCTCTCCTTCCTCAGGTACTCATCCTTCCTCCTCCCTCTCATGCCACACTGGACCAGCGACTGGATTTACCAAAAAACCTGGGAGAAAAGCCAGGGAAGGTTTGATTTCAGGTGGGTGAGTTCCCTGATCCACAGAACTCACCCACCCTGTGCTGCAGCAGAATTAGTGGACCTGGCCCTACATCTTTAGTCCAGACTAAAGTTAAAACAGACACGTAAGCACAACTTCATTCTCTCTAGCAAAACACAAATGTTTTAAAAGAAGTTTTAAAAAGGACATTTTAGGGTACCTCAGCAAAACCTGAAAGGGCATAACAAGTGGTTTGGAAAAGCAGCCCCTTAGCCTTGGAAAAAGTAAGACCCAACGTTTAATGTAAAGAATTTATCATTTAATGAGTTTATAAAGTCTGTAGCACATAAATACCCCACAGAAATGCCAAGTTAAATGAAAACGTGAATCATACAGAGTTCTTTACAATACTGCAGGCACTGGTACACATGCAAAAGGAAAGCATCCCTGGGTTCCAGCAAACCAAGAGCATCTGCAAACCCTGGTTGTGACTTACTTACTATCATCAGTCAAATAAGGCAATTGTAAAAGCAAAATAAAATACATGAACATTGCTAATGCCTCTAATAAATTCAGACCAGCAAAAAAATAATTAACTCACTGCCTAAAAGCAGACAGTGTGGGTGAAGGACTCCTTTCCATAAATGCTGAAGGATTTCTGGATCACAGCAACAAAACCTACATTTACCTGTCAAGGAAAAAACCTTTTTCTCCATCCAGGTGACAGAAAGACAAGCTTTTTTAAGGTAATACCAACACAGATCTGCCACATGAAGTCATGAGACAGCTTTAGTGAGCTACAGAAGATAAACACACCTCGTGCCTAGAAGTAAGCCAAGACCCTAAAAGCATCCTGAATCACTTGTTCCCAAAATTCCCCAGTCACTGAGCATGAAGAAATAATGTAACACAAAGAGCCAAACAGAGATTATAAACACAAAAATGTACTTTAAAATCTATTTGCTAACACATTTCAAACACATTTTTTATTAGAGTCTTGTCAAGTCATGGAAAGAGACTGCAGCTTTAGTGCTGCTGAGCTTCCACAGAGGAACACAACACAGTTTGTTAAGACTGAAATGGATATTCAGTACTTTTTAAAATTAATACTGGAGTTTTACATAGTGTCAAAAGCCGTCCCAAAAAAAGGTAGTTACACACATATACCTCAACCCTGACCAAGAATCCCCAGTTTTGCATAAAGATATCAAAGCTGCTAGTACTGCAAGTATGCTTTATGGGCTGGTAGACTGCCAAAAATCATCTGCTAATACACCAGACAATAGATGTATTCTGCTGGAGAACTTTCTGATCTTTTCCTCCTATCACTTCTCTTTAGTTGCACATAAAACCCAACTGAAGCAATACAAAAAATGTGATTTGAATGCTTGCATTTTTGTGCCAACAAACGAAGCAATTACTCACAATAAAATAACTTTTTCAAACATGCATTTTCAATCACTGGTTTGCAAGCCCTGATTCAGTGTTTCCTGTTGCCATTGCAGCACTTCAGTTTCTGGAATTCCAAGTACAAAGTTGTGCTCCTGCAGTGCCTGAAGGCTTCAAAAACACTACCAAAGGACCCAAACTCCTCCTAGTCTTGATAAACAAATGGCACTCTGCTTAAATTCCATACTTTTGGACAACAGCAGGGTGCCTTCTATAAAAAACAAACCTTCCTTCCAGAGACAAAAAGATCCTGTGTGTGGTTCCAGCTTTCTGGAACGCTCCAGAACCACAGTGGCTGCATATCCTGAATCCAGCCATAAATTCCAGGGGTATTAGGGTGAGGTTGACACCCAGCTTCTCACAGGAGCATCACACCCTGACCAACAACACCATGGAGCCCCCAAAGCTTTCCCCCTTCCCAATTCAAAGGCCTCTGCCTCACACACCAAGATCAGGGCTTGTTCAGCAAATGCTTTTAACCCCAAATTCCCTGGTTCTGATTCTCTTATCTGATATTTGAACAAATCACTGACACCACAGAGCTGTCATCCCCCATCTCATCATCCCACATTGAAAGAATGTTTAATCTGTAAATCCACACAGCAATTCTGGAACCACAGTGCTGAACACACTCAGTGACCATGGGAGAGAATTAAACATATTAACCCAGCTTTGTAATCCCCAGTATTAAAATTCAGAAATTTAATTAACTGCAGAAATTAAATTACATTAAAGGAAAACATTTTAAGCTGGCATTTTCACGTTTTCCTGGGTTTGTATCTGCAGGCTTATGACATCTTTCAGCAGAAAAGAGACTGAAGTCTGATCATAAGCTCCTGAAAAACAGCAAGTGCTAACAAAACTTGGGCTAGAGCAGCAGTACCCGGCCTAGATGATCTAAAAATAAATTTCCATCTAAGGGGGGAAAATTCCTTGGATCAGTCTGTTACTTATTACTCAGCATTTGCGAGTTATACACTCCCCAGAATAATCTTAATCTGAGGAAATGAACGCTGTGATCTTTCCCATACGAGAAAAAAAAAACGTGTTTCAACACCCCAAAAAACAAGGGGGAGAAAAGGCTCCAGCCTTGACATTCTGATTTATGGAGGACACTGATAGTGAGACAAACAGAACTTCATCTGTCAAAGCCAAACACTTGCATTTAATACATAAACATCAAGCAGGAAATCTCATTTAAATAATTAACATGTGGGCTACCCACTGCAGCAATGGACTTCTGCTGAGTATTTTCCAGGAAATTGAATGATTAATCCTCCATATAATGCCAGGTACCCACTCCCACCATATTTTGTTAAAAGCAAACCTTTTTAATTTCAGGAGAAGCAAATCACATTAGGTGAAAGGAATAATGAAACCCCCACATGATGTCATGTGGAATTTCTCTATTGTTTTGAACCCATGCAGAGTTTTAAATTATAAATGTAAATATCTTCCTGCAACTTTCTGGTAAAAAAATGCAATCTGCTTGAAAGTGCTTTTCAAAGCTATCTCTAGCGAGACATAAATCATCAGTGGCTTTAAAACATTTTAATAATTTTAGCAGCCTTTTGCAACTGGTAAATCAAAGTCTCAGTATATTATGTAAATAAATATTGCTGAAAAGACCGATGCTTTTTGGATGTTGTTTGTGAGTTTCTTTTAACATTTCCCTCATTGAAGAGAAGAAAAAATGGTTTGCATTGTGTTAGCTCCAGTTATAATTTCCAGCTGTGTCAAAACTTTTAACAGCCTAAAAGCAGGAAATCCAAAGAGGAAATTCCATCGTCAGTTCCTGAATTTTGTAACTCAAATGTTCTTCCAAAAACTGGACCTTAAAGGAATTTTGGTAACATTTTCTGTAGCCTCACCTGATATCTTCCAGTAGGTCACATTCTGCCTGATGCTTGGCCTGAAGTTTTGTCATCTGCTCAACCTGAATGTTTTTCAGCTCCTGCGTAACTTTCACCTACAAAAAACCCAAACAAACCCAAGGATTTATATTTTCTGTAGCTGAAGTCACTTTCATGTCATTTCAACAAGAAAACAAACAAACAAACAAACCCAAGGACCACTTATTTTTTCTGTAGTTCATGTCACATTTCAACAAGGAAACAAACAAACAAACTGGACAAGGCTTCAGAAGGTTGGCTTTACATTTTAGGTACCGGTGTAGTTTTCCTTTGAGGCTTGTGACCCTGCATGGCCAAAATTCCAATATTTTGGGAACCTACTTAGTAACTGGCAGAGAGCACCAATGGCACAGATATTGGGAACGATTTGGTTTTGGAAGGGAACCTTGGAATTGTTTTGTTCTTGGTTTTTATAAAACAAGAGGTCTTGGCATTTAAGCCCTCTAGTGATCACAGGGAATCCACATACCGGCCTAAAAAATGATCACCAGTATCTCTGAACACATTATGCATTCATGAGGACAGAAATGCCAAACTGCTACTGCAGAGGGATGAGAAATTCACAGAGGAAGAGGGCACCCATCTCCCTCTTCTTCATTAGCAAGGCAAAAAAAAAAAAAAATCCTGGATCTCATCAGCTTCTCTATTTTAACTCTGAAAACCATGCCCCAGCAACAAGCACCCTTTAATCGCAACATCACATAAAGACAAGTTTTTCACATGACATCAAAAAAATAAATCACATGTATGCCCCTGGCTTTAAGGAGAAAAAAGTCTATTTTTAACGTGAACTTTCAGCATTTTTGGTTTTATCTGTTTATTAAAAAAGCTCAACTCAAAATAAATAAACCCACACGACACAACCCAGGTAATGGAAATAAATGAAATACTACAGGCAAAGAATGGCACACATGTAAAATAAACAAACCACCAAAAATGGGCTAAAATGGAAATAATTGAAATTAAATTGGTTTTGTTTGACAAAAGCAGAGTCCACCCGTAAAATAAGAGGCTGGGAGGCAGGAATGAGCCACGGAGAGACCTTCGCTGCAGCTGCCTGCCAGGGCTACTGGGGAGCTCTGGGCATGACAAGGGAATCCTGTTCATCTTCCCTACTCTCCCGGTCACTACTGCAGGGGTTTGCCAGGTGAAAGAACCGGGTAATCTCCACTCCCCACAGAGAAATCCCAGTGCCACATCGAAAACCTCCACGGGGCTGCAAACCATCACGGCCCAGAGCACCCCAAGGCGGGCAGCACCACGGACATGGAGCAGGCACAGATTTCAGCCCCACGGAACCCCTTCTCCCGATGCCTGCACAGGAGCAGCCTCTCCATCCTCTCCAGCTTCTCCCCACACCCCGACCACTCCGCACAGCCCCCAAAAATGACCCGCCCAGAAATCACCACCGACCAGCTCAAGACCCCCGCTACAAGCTCAGCTCTCCCAGATACCAACCTGCCTACCCAGACAAGCCACACTGGGCACAGCCTTTATCCCAAATTTCCATTCCTGCTTGCCTCTGCTCCCACACCAGTCCCCCCGATGGGCAGCACCCCACATTCCCACGGACCGCAGGGTCACCGAAGAGCCTCCCCGGTGCATCTGCAGGTTGTTCCCATCGCACGTGGGAACGTGTGTGAAAACGCCGCGCAATTCCAGCTGCCCCTGCTCCTGTGTGCTCCTGTGTGCTGCTGGCACACGCCGGGATAGTCTGCGTCCCTGGATCAACTCCAGAAGTGACCTTCTTCCCCAAGACAACCAACCCGCCGCTGCTGGCACCGACACACCACACGAGCCCCCAAAATTCCCGTGGCAGCACCCCACGAGCAGCACAACCCGCATGCAGCCAAGCCCTCGGCAGCCACCGGCTCCCTCCCAGCCCTCCACCTCCTTTGGAGAGCCCCCGCTGGAGAGGGGGGTCCCTGAGCCAGCGCTGCCCCCCTGCACCTCCATCCTCACCAGCGCGTCCCCGTCCCTGCCCTGTCCTTCCTCCAGAGCTCACTCCCACCCCACCGCCACCGCGGCCCTCCGTGCCCAGTCCCCCGCGCACCCACCCGACATTTCCCCACGACCCACCTTGCAGGGCCAGCCTCGCCGAAGCCCCCCAGCCCCCAACTCAACGCTGCACCCCCCCCACTCCCTTCCCAACACTTGCGCTCCCTCTCCAAACCTTCCTGCAGCCTCCCCCACCGCACAGCCCATCCTCCCCGCGCCCTCGGACCCCCACATCGCCCCGTACCCCAAACCCACCCCGCCCCACGCCGCAGCCCCCCCCAGACCCACCCCCGCCGCCCCCCGGCCCCTCCGTGCGCAGCCCCCTGCGCCGGGCGGGGGTCTCACCTTCCTCGGCGGCGGCTGCATGGTGGTGCTGCGCTGGGTATCCACATCAATTCCCTCCCCCCCGGCAGCAGGATGCGGCCCCCGCTGCAGGAGGAGGAGCGGCAGGAGGAGGAGGAGCGGGCAGCGAGCGTCTCCCTCCCGGTTCGGGGCGAGTCCCGGTCGGCGGGAGGAGCGGGGCGGGGAGGGATGGCGAGGGGAGGCCGCTTCTTCCTTTACGAGCAGCGGAACAGCGTCCCGGCCCTGGGGAGCCGGCGAAGGAAAGGAGGCGGCGGAGGGAGAGCGGGGAGAGACTTCGGGAAAAGACGTGCGGGGGAAAATAAATAAATAAATAAATAAAAGGAGGAAGGAGAAAGCAAATAAAACACCCCAAACCAACGCCGCCACAGGCGCGAGGCGGCCGCGCGCGCCCCCCAGCGGCCGCCCCGGGGCCTGCGCCGCCCTCGGCGGCCGCCATGGGCAGGGGCGGGGCGGGAACTCCCCCGGCGCGCGGGGTGCGGGCGCGCGCGGCGGCCGCGAGGGGGCGCCACAGGGGCGGCGGCCGGAGGGGAGGAGGCGCAATGGGGACACGGGGGGACACGGGGGGGACACAGGGGGGGACACAGGGGGACACACAGGGGGGACACAGGGGGGACACAGGAGTGGGCACAATGGGGGGCACAGCGGGGACAC